>JAYMTT010000764.1:0-11573 GCA_036898025.1 Hypseocharis bilobata
ATTGACGACGACAAGAGCTTGACTCTTCATTTTCCGATTCTCTTACCTGGTAATCTTCCATTTCCTAGGGTTTACGATTCACATTTCCTCTTTCATTTAGGGTTCTGTTTTGTTGTTCTGTTCTAGATTAACAAAAACCGCATTTGAGGTGTTGAAATTTCGAATCTTCATGTTCACTGTCTTGTTAAAATTTATGCACACAAGCTGTTCGATGAAATTACTCTGTGACCATTTATCATCAGTTCGGTAGCTTAGACAACTATGGAAAAATAGAGAGAAAATGAGTTGTGATTCTCACTTTTTAGCTGTTGTTCTCACTACTTTTATGAAGAAAAACTCGTTCCTTAAAAAAAAAAAAGAAAAAAAAGAAAAAGAAAAGTTTAGTAGCCAGGCGGAGTTACTGAACTTTGAGCTTGATGGGTTGTGCTATTTGGTTATTCACAGCTAGAACTTGGGCTTGTTGGTGGTGAACACTGACTGGTTTAGTATATGCATCTCTATTTTCACATGAATGTAGTGTGTGTGTGCGTGTATTTGTTAGGTTTATTTATCCCACAAACCTGATGCTTCCTTACTTGTGAATGTATCTATTGGTCGGTGAACTGGTAGATTTCGTTGTCTGTTGAGAAGTAATTTTTGTGGTTATGCCGGTGCAGATGTCTTTGTATATTGGTAAACTATCACGTTGGACTCACAGAGATGATCTGGAGCGTGTCTTCAGTAGGTTTGGACGATGTAATGTACGGATGAAAGATGGATATGGGTTTGTAGTTTACGACAACCCTCCAAATGCAGAGAAAGCCTTGGGAGCATTGCAGGGCAGGAGCATCTGCGGAGAGCGGTTAACTATTACGTGGTCAAATAAGCAGCCTAAACCTTTTCCAAGATTTGCAAGAGGTGGTGCTAGATCCTATGAGCTGCAACGTGGAAGGAATTCTTCAAGAAGAGGTGACTATGGTCGGCGGGATTATTCCATGAACATGAACGAACCAGACAATGATGATGGAAGGCATACTTCTGCTGACATGCTTGATGAGGTGGGAAGCTACCATCAAGAAAATTTTAAGGACTATGCCAGGGAGGAACATCATGATTACAGGGATAGTTTGACTAATGAAGGTGGCAATGTTGAATCCGCCCTGGTGGAAAATGGTAGATGGGGTGATCAGGTTCGTGACAAGTCAAATGATTATGGGGTTGAAAATGATGTTGAACTTGAAAGGTATGAACGATACCGGCATAATGAAATGAAAGATCACTATGAAAACCGTCAGATGGCTTATACTGGTCGCTCTCCTTCTCCAGGAAGTCCCCAAGAGAAAATAGAGAGGGAGCAGATTGGTGAGGTATCTTTGGGTTCTCTTAATGATTCGAAAACTAAGGGAAGATGCTTCTACTGTGGGGAAACAGGTCACATAAAGCGTTATTGTCCTAGACGCAATGCTTCACAGAGAAAGTTTACTAGGTTTGATCGTGTGCAAGGTAACGAAATCCATAAAGAAGGTAGAAGTGAACTGCGGTCAAGTAAGGATACATCTATGATGCATCTCAAAAATGAGCGAGAAATTTCTGGTTTGAGAAAGCGTGAAATATTGATAAAGAGTGGAAGCTCTCCCAGGAGAAAGGAAACTGACAGGGACTGGACAAAGAACTATGAAAGAAAGAAGCGGAGTGGGAGGGAAATTAGAATTTCAGAAGGACATAGTTCAAAGAGGGCACGGAGGTCAGTTTCCTCTCCTCTCCATTCTAATCACACTGCATCAAGATCACACTCAACTTCTCAATTATCTAAGTCTCTCCGAAGAAGTTCTCGTTCTCGTTCTAGATCAAGATCAGCATCTTCCAGAACTCATTCAACATCTTCTATTTCAAGGTCGAGTTCAACATCACATGGTTCTGGATCCAGAATTCCTAAATCCAGGTCAAGGTCTAGTTCTCATGCGTCTTTATCTGCTTCAGCTGATCGGTCATTGCCGCCCCCTCCAGATAAGGTGCAGTTAAATCTAAAAGACTCATTGGATAATGCCACTACTCCTGAATCCAGGAAAATTTTGGTCAAACAGGGAGAGCTGGTAGAAGGTGATTTGGGCTCTCATAATGCTAAACTGGATGCTACAGTGGTTTCAGTGAATGATGAAAATACACCGACACCCTTCAAGATTGAAGGTGATGTTGGAATGGAGCAGTCTATGCGGAGGATGTCTGAGTCATCATATGAAGTGACAAATCCATGCACACTACATACAGAGAAAGGTGTGCTTGCTAATGGGATTTTGTCTCCCACGAGTCTGCTAGAAACCAGGGAACTTCAAGTTTCAAGTGAATTAGCGGCGGAGCATATGCTAACACCATTTAAGAAGCCAGATTCCGAAACTCCTTTCAGTTCCCACACTCACAACTCAACAAGCCTATCATCAGGGGAGTTGCACATGGTTCTGAAACATTATGGCCTAGCACTTCCAGAGGAAAATGAACAGCATTTAACTGTCGAGGATTACTTTGGTTCTTCTCGCTTGTGGCCTTGGGAGATCATCTATTACAGGAGACTAAAGAAAGGCCCTATTTCAAATGAGAACTATGCCAGACGTCTTGCTCAGAATAGAGAATTTGGTATTATTGATAAGTATATCCGAAGCAGTAGTGGATGGGGAGAATCGAGTCAGGATGGCCTTGAAGAAGTTGTCTGTTGATGTGCCAAATTAGATTTTGCCCTTGTAGAAACTGACTGATCAATCTTGGTTGTGAGGCTGCAATATTTTGAACTCACATGCAACATTTCTAGTGGCTTTCTCAAGGAGAATTTAGAGCAGGTAATTTTGCAGAGTATGTTATATATAAATATAGTCCTATACCAAATTGTTGGAATCCGTTTGACTTCAATGCAGTACTGTTACTTATTCAGAATGATAAGGAATTTTGGTGAATATGGTTACTGATTTACTGAGGCTTCTTTTTGTGCCAAATGAGTAAAACTTCATGCCAATTCATATTAATGCTATCATGCACTTCTTCAGCTGATATGAATTATGAATATATGTACAACTTTATTGTCTAGCATTGTAAATGTTATTATGTGCTTTACATCTGGTATCTTTCTGCTTAAGCTCCCTCAGTATGCTTAGAGATTGGATCTTATTGTGTATCATGTGTTTGCTGTAGCGGCTCTTATTGAAAGGAAATATGCTATTGCTAATTGTCCTATGGATGGGATCATGGGAACTTTTTACCTAGAACTTGACTTCAATGTGAAACTTCTTGGTAACAGTATAAATTAATTGATTTTATAATTTATGCATGAAACATATTTTAGCAACTTTTGACATGTATTCTTATGACGAGTTGTCGGACCTCTTGGTCCAACTTCATGACACGCATCTGAAACTGTTTGAGTTTCTATATTGTACATGAGAACTGCCAATGGTAGATTCATGTTAGTGCATAAATTTGCAGATGATGATGTCTTTGTATAGTTTATACACTTCATAGATAAATCCAAAAGATTCTTAGGAGCAATTTAAACGACTCTAAAACTTCCCTGATGCTCCCAGTATTTCTTTAATGCATTAAAACTCTTGCCTACCTTAATGAAATATGACTGGAAGTTGGGATGCAGTTTATATGAATAATTTTGAATCTCCCCATGTGCTGGATTTTGAATTTAGTTGGAATTATAAATATTAAAACATTATTGGCCGAAAGTAAGGGCACAATAAAGTGATTTTTCTATCAATGCTCTTATTACCTGTTTTTATCCAGCTAACCTCATGCTTACCTTCTCTTTCTACCCCCCCGGTCCAAATCCTCCAGAAGATTGGGGTTACCTTGAAGAGGGAAGTCAGAATATGTGAGATGTAATGGGAATTTTCTCGAGCAAGTCCTCTATGGAGGAATTCAGAACCTTTATATATATTGGTTTAAAAAAATTGACTTCTCTAGAAATTCATCCTTGAGCCCAAAGAAACTCAAATTTCAAGTAAAGATCAAAACTAAAATTTTCTGTTTAGCTTTAGTACTTCAACTGTGAAAGATGTTTTTACCCTTCAGTAGGAAATAGTCAACATGCAAATTAGTGACGAAAGGGGAGAGAAGTTCAGTGTAATGAGAAAACCTTTGGACATTTCAAACGAACCTGCAGCTGTTTCATGCTCGAGAAGTAGAATATTGTAGAGGATAGCCATAAGGTTTTATAGCTTTCTTTATCCGAAAAAGTGAGTAAACGTGATTTGCATGTCCTTTGGTATGCTCCTTGATCAACATTCCTGGACTAGAATTCTTGTAATTCATCCTCTTGTTTATTCGACACAAAAAGCTTCATTTTGTCCACCTCCTACTAACAAGGGTGGGGGCTTGAACTTTGCGCCTACCTGTTTCAGCCTAAGCCTTGGCAGGCCTATGTCAGTAATTATTTAGCTCCAGTTAATTTGGCTGACATATATTATAATGACTCGGTCTTGATTCAAGTTAGTCTTTACTGAGGCGTTGGGCAACATGACTCCCCGGAACAGGACCTTGATATGGGTAAGTCGGATATAGATGTTCAGATGATAAAAGTTCAATGCAGATAACTGGGCCTAGTTCTAGACTCAATAGACAGGCTGCATATTCTTTCTTTACTGGTTCTCCTAACATCAGTCCCTTTGCTACGGTGTATGCTTTAAGAAGGCTTTGAGCCTGTTCTCAGTGATATTTTGCACCTCACCACAGTTTACTTGCAGAGAGAAAACAAGTCTGTAGGAAAGGAGGATCATGGATTGTATAAGGTCCTTGGTGGAGATTGCTTGAGTTTATACATTTGAAGTCTAACATTAGTGTGCATGGCCCCATATAAGGCAGGAAATTTGTGATGCAAAAAAGTGTAAGACTATTCTACACAATTTCATTCATCAGGTTTCCATCAGTTATTGGTAAGCTAAGGAGATATCTCATGTCATCAAAGTCCTCGTCTCTTGCAAGATTTATGTTGTTTAACTTTTGTGATTAAATAGGACACTCCCACCTCACGCACATCTTTGGATTGATTAGAAGTTATCATGTTTGGAAATTAAGGTGTTCTGTCAGAGATTTTGATGGAACAGGTCATGCTCTTGTATGTCTAAGTCTAGGGAAATATGGTGAGGTTTTCATTCAGTTGTAGATAAGCTGCAGGGAGGTGCAATGTAGCTATTGCTTATCTATATTTCATTTGATCCAAAGGCCAAGTTTGTCAACAATATTTGATGAGCTTCATTTGTCACTTCCTTGACAATCATGTTGATCGTCTGTCATTTTCATGCCTGTCTCCTTTCTCTTGAGGGTTGTAGTTTCTGAAGTTCTATCTTCTCGTGTATAACTATTTGACTGCACGAACATGAGAGCCTTCCCTCTTTAAGCTTTCAACTTTGGTTTCTTTTTGGTCTCTTTTGAGGATCTCTGCTTATCATCTTCCACAGAAGAGGTCGATGACATGGTCAATGAAATATTGATATCTTATATTTGATAATTCAGATTGCAATTTAAATGCAGAACCCTTGAGCATAATAGTTATAGCCTGACCTGAAATAAGTTTTATTTGGGAGTTTGACACCATTGATTAACTGATTAACTATCCATTTCAATTCATGACTTCCACACACCTCAAAGAACTAAACACACAAGAAGGACATACAGAAGGCTTGGTTTTATGGTTTGATCAATCTGGTAAATATTCAGCATGTTTATGCAGGCACATGTTAATATTCCTACTTGGTTTAGATAAATGCATGCTGCAACAATTACTGTGCCCTACTCTGCAATGACCCTGGTGTAGATCAACTTCAAATGGCACCTGTACTAGCTATCATTATGGATAATTTGGTTGGAATAGTATAAGCTTCTTTGAATATATAAATAACTATTTCCAGATCTTGCAAGAAAGGGCTGTGTATAGTATTAGCTTAAAATTAACTTGGGTGATACACATGGTGTTTCTTGGGACTTAGTTTTATCTCTTATTGGTTATATCTGACTGAAAATATGTTCAAATTTTTTTCTCGTCGAACAGAAGACTTTGTAATGTTGCAATACCAGAGGCTTTGGATGTGAAATTGTTCTGAAATATCTGGTTTTTGGCGTAAGCCATGTGGGTGCAGAAAATGCGGGACACAAAGGTGTAGCAGACTCTCTGGACAGAATTTGGATTTAAATTTCTAACTTAGCATGAATTGTTCATATCTGTATTTAGTAGTGGGAGTCAAAGGTGGTTTGTCATGTCCTGAGAACCATCACATGAATGATTAATGCTGTCTAACCTATGTAATCAATTGGATGCTTCTATAAAATGCAAGTCTTTGATATTTAGACTCAAAATTTTTACTTACATCTGTTAATGGAATGGCTTGTGTCAGATGTTCTGGTGGAGCAAGTAATGCAGCATGCGACTTGTTGATATATTCGTTTTATTCAAATAATGAAGAGTTTTGTGAGATTCCTCTTACTTGCAGGTTGTCTGCATGCAATGGAGAAATAAAGGCATAGCTTGCCCTCATAGTGTGTATGAGGAGAAATTGAGAATACAAATGACTCAGGATACGATTTGGTTTGTTTTCTCTGTTCTTGAAACTTATGTTGATTACAAATTGCTAGTTTTCTGATGTTTCTCTTACTGCTTGACTTTAAAAGCCTGAGACCACAATGGGCTCTTGTAGGGTAGAATTATCAATATATCACTGATCATCATTTTTAACTATGAGATGCATATGCTTCAAACTTGTCATCCACACTTAAATTCTTTCTGTAATAGTTCAAAGGAAAAAATGCTTGTCATTAAATTTTCTGATTGGCCATTGTGATGACTCTATATCTTGTTAAGCCCCTGATGTAAAGAAAATTGGGAAAAGGTGGAAAAGGAAGCATGTGTTTAGCACGTCCAATTGGTTGTATTGATCAATCAAATTAGTACTATTCAAGACATGGAGACACATGAAACATATGCATACACATGGTGATGAAAAGTATCAGTGGTTGCCTTGGCACTGGTTTATAAACTTTATAATCTTTTTTTTTTTTGTCCATAGACTTAATTTATATGTGGTAATGATTCGTTTTCAGTGTTTGTGGTGTTTTATGAAGATAGAAGGTGGATCTTTCCTCATAACAACAAAATATAGATGTGACTGGAGTGGATTTGTTCCGTAATTATCTTAGATATCCTGTTATTAATGGAATTGGATGGTTTCTCTTTTCTGATAGCTTTTCTAGTTAGGTTTGCTGCACCGGTTCTGAAGGAAAATATATTTAGACATTACCCTTTTGTATAAACAGTTGACAGATATATGCAATGTTCTTGCCTCAGTATTTAGTGCTTGCAAATTGCAAGTTGTATATTGCTTGCATAGTAAGTCAAAAGAGCTGTTTAATGAGTTTGTTGCCATTAGTGCATGATCTGTGTCTTTCTTTGGGTTGGAATTAGATGATGATTCTTCTTTCATTTGTATTTTTTTCTTTCAGCTTCTGTGCAGTGCAGCTATGAGGACGTACCTGAGCTGTGTATGTAGTCACTGTTTGGATTTTTGTTCAGGTAACTTCAACAAAATACTGATATAATCCTAGTAAAGCATACGAACCCTTATTTTCTGGTTGAATTTGGCTTTTATTTATGTATATATGTGTGACAAGTGTCTTGGACCATAAAGATTGGTAAGGTCATCATTTATGTTCCCTATGCTTTTTAATGTGAAATTGCAACACTAATGAAAGAGAGAGGGAGAAAGAGAGAAAAAGGGAAGGATGGCATGTGTGTGAGTTAAGGAAGAGGTTGGAAAGGGAAAGAGTAAAAACACGAATTGAATAGTAGAAGATGGAGAGGAATACCAAAATGGAGAATGGAAACAAATATGGCATTTAAGTGAGAAGAGACTTAAGATAGTGAAAAGAAAAAGACCAACAAAACAATAAGAGTACGGGCCGAGGCCGAGAGGGTGGAATTAAATTTGTATTTATCATCTGACGTAATACCCTCTTTCATGGCTTCATTATTCTCAACTGTCTCAATTACTCTTGCATTTATTTGTTTTTAATGGCCTTTCAATCTTATACTAATATACTCTCTTTCTTTCAATGCTCGAACTACCCAACCTCCTTCCTCTTCATTTACCAAAACACCCTTCCCTTATTTCCTAAACTACGAACTTGAAACTTAGCAATATTAGCTATGTTAACACTCAGCCATGTACACTATTACCATTGAAGACTGGTTTTCTTTGGGAGTCCTCAGCATTGAGAATTCTGCAGTTTTTTATGGATGGTACATTACATAGTCATCTGATTTGGGCCTCTATCTGTTCTGTGGGTGGATCATGGACATGAGTCCTTGTGTGGCCCCATGTAGGTACTCACATAGCACTTAATATTTGCACCACCACCTAGTTACTCTAGGTTTGGGGTGGGCCAACAGAGTGGGCCCAAATTCATAACATTTTCACTTAGCTATCAGGTGCAGAAAATATACCCCAAAATAACAGAGGGTTGCCCATATTCTTGGTACCAGGTAAAATTCAATGATTTTTCAGAATTCGTATATAGCCACTGCCTGGCAAATCTCTGTTGTGGCATGTTGTGTGATTGACTGGTTGGATGCATATATATACATAAAACAGAAGCAACATAACCAATTATATAAGAAAAGAAAGAGTAATAACAAAACCAGACAAGTATTAGTACCTAACATTTTTTTATTAAGAAAATTTGGGCACATTTGCATCTAAAAACCCCCCATATTGGCATTGTTTTCTGCTAAAGAACTAACCACCCAGCTGCTACTGCCCATATCCTATACTATGATTAGAAAAAGAAGGCTAAACAAAAAGTAGTGTTATTTGCGTTCCACTTTTTCAAGGAATTGTTCTTTCAATTTCATACATTTTGTTGAATTTTCTTAACTATGTAGTATTTTTTTTTTTTTGGTTTTAGAATATGGAAAGAGTTAAAAAGTGGAGTGCAAATAACACTGTTAATGCCGAAAAAGGAAGAAGAAGATAGATATTAGAAGATTAAAGTCTTAAAAACAGCATAATTTGATCAGATAGATAAGGAAGAGCCTTTACTCTAGCTCCTCCTCGTCTTCATGGTGGTGTTTTGGTTGTCCTGCAGGAAGTCCAGCAAAACAGTGCTCTTGCATCTTGGGCATTTGGGGTCATTGTCCGACAGCATCACATACATGAGGCACCGAGGGCATCCCACCAGCACCATAGACGAGGCCTCAGGGCTGCTTGAGTATCGCAGGTTGTCATCATCCTGGTTCATCTCCGAGGACACGCAGGAGCTAGGTGGGGAAGTTGGGGACGCCGTGGCCGACCTGCTCGGGGATTCCACTCGTGGGTTGGGCCTTGGCGGCGAAAGGTTGAGCTTCAAATCAAGCTTGGGGGTGGTTCCACGTCTGCGGCTCATTGTTTTTGATTTCTGGGTATGCAGGTACGCCTCCCCTGTCTTAAAACAGAGTATAAAACAGAGTCAATAACAGAACATGATTAAAACTTACAGAGAACATAATTGAATTGGTACCATGAAGCTATTACCTGTAATTGAATAGGGCTAGTAGTAGAAGTAGTAGTAGTAGTAGCAGAGAGGATGGACTGGAAGAGACGAAGAGTCACCAGGATGGCTCGACGAATAGTGGCTAAGCAACAACCGTCGGGAGGAGTAGTTGTAGTTGCACTTGAACCATCAACCTGGTCTTGGTGGTGGTGGTGGTGGTGTGATGCCATTATATATAAGGGGAGAAAATGAAGGATGGGAGATGGGATTTCTTTAAAGCTTAATTAAATTATGGGGGAGAGGTGGAGGGAATAGGGGTAGAGAGAGAGAGAGAGAGAGATTAAAGTATTGGTAGAAGAAAGGTGTAAATTGAGGCCAGGAAATGTATTAATGGTTGGAAAAAATCCCAAGAAAGTATGCAGAAGGAGGAAACTTGCAGTAAATATTGCAATTACAAAGTGCAGGGAAGGAGGCTTTCATTCATTGCTTATTAGAGACTGGGAGGGAGGAGTCGGTGTTTTAATTTTAGAGAGAGAGAGAGATTAATTAGATGATGGAATAGAGAGCAGATAGATAGCACAAGAAATACACAACGGCTTTTAAAGCCTTATTTTTTTTTTTAATTTTATAAAAAACTCAAAATGTTTTGCTAGAAAAATTTAATAGAAAAGCACCAAAAACTTAAACGGAAACCAGAGAACAGGGAACTATAACAGCTAGACCAACCCCAATTTATTTATTTTTGTTATAAAAAAAATATATTAAAGAGCGCCCCAAAATTAATTGAAAAACAACAAAGAAGAAATTAAATGGCAATACCCAGAAATAAAAACAGAACAAGAACCACCACTCTGTTTCCGATAATATCAATGACCTCTCATTCTGGTTTTCTTGCATTGTTGATTTATTTGGTAAATTTTTTTCTTATGATTACGCAAATATGTGATGAATGAAAAAATTATCACATCAATAGAATCCAAGGAACTGAGCCTCTGCTTACGTTGTTTCGTATATCACCTCATTGACTTCTCTCCAGCCTCCCTCCTTTATTGCTAATTTATGTCAACGTGTCTAGTATCATTTTAGAACCATTAATTATTTGATATAATATTTAATGATAATGGCCTGCATAAATATGTAATCTATAATTATACATGCTTGCATTGAAAATTTGAAACGTTATAACAAGTTGTGATTGAAATAATTTTAATATTTTTTTAAATTTCTTTTTCTTTCTTTGGTAAGGCTCTAATGTGTAAGCTAGTCTGTTTACATTAGCTACAAGCCTACCACATTTATGAATGATTTTACAGTGAGTTTCGGATTATTATTAAAGCAAAAAAAAAACTATGAACTGTTCATCAAAATTCATGCTATTTAATTACTCAAAAAGAAGAAAAAAATATTTAAAATTTTGGGGGAAAAAGAAAAAACATTACCATGAAGGTGAGAATTGAGATCATCACTTCAGATGCTCCAAAACAATTTAAATTCATGGAGACATCCAAACACAAAAAATTAATGCATGCCATTTAGTATTCTTCAACATTTATATCTGCATTATATATGTAAACTATAGCAGCCGTATAGAGGTCTGACAAATTTTATAATTGTATAAATATCAACAAAAATCGAGCGTAATGGTTCATAATTTTGATGGCTATAAACAAACAAAATTTATTTCAAAGGACAAATTCAAAATTTACCAACCCAGATGAACATTAAAAAAATTATTATAAAATGAAATAAATGAATGCAGAGATTTTTAGATAGTTTAATTTGTTCTTTTTACGACTAATTATTTTTAGATTTTCAGATAATAAGCTGACAATAGATGATGAAGAAGAACAAGAAGCAGCAGCTGGGCAGCATATGTTTTTGACCTTTGTGGTTAAAGAGCACACATGAAAATGGGCATGTACGGTTTTCATTTATAGAATTTTCTGAATCCACGTGGCAAAGAATTGTTGACTTGCTTTTAAGGATGTGCTACCATTTACTATATTTAAGGCAATGATTCACCTGTTAGGACAAGTCACCATCCCGTCCGGCAGTTGAGAAAATATATCCAAAAAAAAAAACAG
>JAYMTT010000765.1:0-11571 GCA_036898025.1 Hypseocharis bilobata
TAAGAGGAACTAAAATTTCATACCCTTCATCCACTCCTTCCAGAGCCATATATACTTCACCTACCACCATTCCTGGCCACACCAAAATCCACCTTTACCACCACAACCATGCCCACTTCTTTTTCTTAACTACACAGCACAATTTTCTCTTCCTCAAAATCTTTCAGAGCTAAAAATTCAAACTTTCACCATTTCCTCACTCACTCGACACCCAATTATACATTTCCAGAAAAGGGTAATTGCAAATTTGATTAAATAGATAGAAAACAATAAATATGAAAAAAAAAGAAGGAAAAAAAAAAAGAGGAGAAAAAGATACCAATAGAAAGGCCAGAGAGTGTAATCGAGATCGAAAACGACGAGTCTTGGAAGAACCTGGAAAACTCCCATTATCTGGAGCGCCTCCTCCTTCACCCTGTCGTCTCCCATGTCTCCGGAGATGGGTTTCTGCTTTGTCCTCGTTTTCCTGTGGTTTTCTCTTGGAGGAGGACGAAGCTGAGCTGACCTATCGGCTATAGCATTGGTGGGTGGGTTTTTGCTTATTTGGCGCTTTCATTTCTTGGTTTTATTGGTAGATTTTTATATGTTTATTTTTTTTTATTTTTTTAGTATTTTTTATTTATTTTTTAACCACGAGTATTCTCACACCCTTAGGATATGAGACTAATACTATTCAGAGTGCGTGATTGTCCTTCCCAACAAATGTTTTTCACATGATCGAACCCCTGACTTTGCAGAGACTCAACTCTGAACTCAAGCTTACAACTTTATTAGTCTAAAGTTAGACCGTTGAAAAATTTATAATATAAACTTTACATAATTTTTTAATGACCAAAATTTTATATCCACTAGCTTGGTCACAAAAAGCCCAATCATAACGTCAGTTTGGTTACTAAAACTTTCATAGACTTTTAGTGACAAAATATTAGTCGGTAAAACATAAGTAGACCTTAGTGACAAACTTTAGTCACTAAAACTTTCATAAACTTTTATTAATCATAATTTCATTATTAAAAACAACATAAATTTTAGTAATCAAAGTTCGATCATTACATCTAAAGCTTACATAGGCTTTAGTGATTCAACTTCAATTACTAAGATTTTCATAGACAGTGGCTAATGTCATTAAATCTTAAACCGTACATTTTAATGACAAGATTTTAGTCGCTAAAACTTGGCCTTTTAATGACTAAATTTTGGCACCAAATAAAATCTTCATGACCCAACTTTAGTCACTAAATCCTCTATTAATTTTTAATAATCAGAATTTTGTTACTAAAACAATACATGTACTTTTAGTAACAAATTTTTGCGTAGGCTTTTAATAACTGAACTGTAATTACTAAGGTAAAAAAATGAAATTTTAGAGACCAAATTTTAATTTACTAGTCTATAATAACCTTCTAAACACAAAAACGTACATAGATTCAGTTTGGTCCCGTTGGAAGAGCCAAACCGTGAAGGAATATAGCTTCCCTTCACATGAGACCATTTTTAACCTTCTAAGACTATTTCAATTTTTTCAATGATTCATCAAATATCTCAAAAACTATACATTTCAATAACTGTTTACTATACAACTGGAAAGCCTATATCTTAATTATATAGTCCTAGTCTGAGGTGCAAAAAGGCACATGGAACATAAGACTAGTTCAAGGCAAAAACTCGCAAAAACTCCATTTTCGTTAGTCATATAATTTGCTTTTAAGATTAATGTTTGCTATTCATCAGCCTCCTCTTGGGGCGGAGCAAAGACATTTCGGCCTGATAAGGAGAAATAATAATCTCTTGGACATCATTTACCTCCTCGGAATCTTCAGCAACACAACCTGCAAATTCTTCACTCGAGGTTAAAGGTGATTCGGGTTTCTCTGTTTCCTCTATATGATTCAATCCACCGAATTCCTGTGGTAGGCTATCTTCAATTTCCTCCAACCCTGAGAAGTTCTGGTTTTCGTTGATGGATGTTCCAGAAAACACATCTCCCTCATCAAGTTCCTGCTAATCAATGAACATGCAACAATGATTCAGGCACCATAAACCCATAAATTATCCTAGCATAACTTTCATTATGGTTGCGCAAGAATTCAATAAGATCTGAAAAGTGGAGAAAACCTGACCTGTATCCGGACAGAATAAAATGCTATTGTACCAAAGTTTAAAACAATCAAGATTTGAAATCACAAATATATTACGCTGAAGGCAAACCGAATTTATCCAAATACAGATTCAGCCAAAGAGGTATTCCATGACTTCAAAGAAGTAATGAATTTCTTTGAAGTTCAAAATAAACTTCATAGCGCAATTTACTAATTATTGTGGTAGGTTAATATATCTAGAGGACCTCAAAAGTTAGTAAACTTCATAGCTTTTAAGGCTTAATTGAGCAGTTTACTAATTATTGTGGTAGGTTAATATATGTAAGAGGTTATTTTCTGATTTTTGAACTTCTCATTTTCATGGGACTGGTTGCGGACCCTAAATTTTTCCTTAAAATGGAAACTATCAAGGTAGTTCCACTAAGTATCCAAATTTCTTCACAAGAAAGATGCTTTTGAACTTTGACCAACAGATGAGAAAACAAATTAACTATGAAATGAACTTATTCACCTCTATTGTTGGCATGGTGTTCAGCTGACAAGCTACTGTTCTATGCCGATACTTTCCTTCAGAAAATGATTCTGCAATGGCTTCTAGCTCAAACGACCCACTGAAAACCAGTCCTGACTCTCTAGTGCACTTTACACTTCTTGGGCTTGACACTGCAATGAAATTCCAATCCCTTGCTCAATATGGAAAAAAAAGAAAGAAAGAAAAGACATGAAAAACAATTCCCTGCACAGCATTAGACATAGAGAAATACCATGACATCGTTTTGTTGAATTACACATCTCAATAATCTCTATTTCAGTGTCCTGTTCACTTTTGTTGGGCGATGATAGGATGGAAGAACATTTGTTACTACAATCAGCTGGCGTAATTTCCTTAGAACCATTTTCAAAGACCTCATAAAGCAATGCACGGATATAATCACGTTTAAGAGAAGCCTCTGCAGGTGGGAACCAATTCTTGCTTAGCTGGAAGAGAAAAAAAAAGTGTAAGATCCATGCATTTTCCATCATACATTGACAGGAAAACAATTAAACTCGATTATGAACAACCAGAGCTTCTTTCTGGCGCGGGGTGATGGACAGTTGAGAGGACATAAGAGTAGTCTAGACCCTGTTATGGATGAACCCTTGACATATTTTGTATCTCTCTGTGCTGACACATACACAAATTCACAGAAGACTAAACAGAGAAGGCAGCAAGCTAAATCTCTCTACTTATTATAAATATTAAGAATATAGAACAACCATGAAATGATACTTACAAAGTTGGAATTATTGGCTTTTGTGAAGAGGCTGAAGTTAACAGGAGCTTCTTCCAGAAAAAGTTCCACATAATGGAGCAAAAAGAGCCCACAATCATACCAATTTTCCTGCTGCGGCAACTGAAAAATAATGGCAACAGAACTAAAAATGATATCAAAAATAATTTCAGAAATCTAGAAAAGAAAGGGAACTTAGGAACTTCTTGTAGCTAATTATTGAGAAGATAAAATGCAAAGCAGATGAAAAGTTAATCCCCTAAATACTTAAGACGTATGGACTGAAATTGAAAGTTATACAATATTTAAGACTTCGTTAAGAAGATAGTTCCCAACAGAAGGCAGCGCATCAAAGTCTGATTTTCAAGCACTACAGGTAAGTCTGATTTTCAAGCACTACAGGTCTGAAAGATTTTACAAGATAACCTTTAAAGACACTGGTGAAGAATACAGAACCTCAAGGTAAAGCAAGCTTAAAGATCTAATGATTCAAGAATTACAGCTTAGGCATGATGCGAGAGTCACTTACTTTAGGGCTTTTATACAATTTACAGTTCAAATCATGTGTCCAGCCAAGCAAAGCTTAATCACCAGTACTATACTTTAGGGCTTTCATACAATTTACTGTTCAAATCATGTGTCCAGCCAAGCAAAGCTTAAAACACCATCATAGAGACATTATCTTGCTTATCCAATTCTAGGTTCTGTTTATCCAATACTAGGATCTATTTTTTTCTTAAGTCATTATTCGGTTTTAATATTTAATGTCTAGGTTCTGTTTATCCAATACTAGGTTCTATTTTTTTATTAAGTCATTATCGGTTTTAATATTTAATGTGAAGTCATTATTAAGTTACAATTTTTCTTTCTTTTCTTTTTATTTTTTAGATCAACTCACATAATAAAACTTTCTAAATATGCTCTATATTAGAAGTTCTTCCTCTGTGAAAAGAAAAGTTTAAGAACATTGGATGTAATTCTTTCAATGAATTAACTGGAGATCACATTTAGATAATTTTATGGGAACCAGTTCTTCTGGGGTTTCTTATGCTCTGCTCATTTGCAACTCAAAAACCCTTGTAATTAGATATTTACGACTCAAAAACCCTTGTAATTGGACTCAAAAACCCTTGTAATTAGATCTGACTCTCAGCAATGTAAAACCACAGCCCTGGTAATCCTAATCCTTTCATCCATCTTCCTAAAAAACTTTACAATCAGATCTACTTCTCAGCCTTCAACTCATTGAGTATGCCAACTTCTCAGCCTTCAACTCATATAACTTGGCTTGAGTAAGCCTAATCCTTTCATCGATATTACTATGTCCATTAAAACATTAGTACAAAGAAGGAAATATATATGTTAAGCAAAAATATGTTTTGATTCTTCCATATTAATATCTTCAATCATCTATTACTAATTATATCCATGATGTGAGACATTACCTCAAGTTGGATAAACCTTAGACAAATATATATGTTAAGCAAAAAATGTTTTGATTCCTCCATATCCATGATGTGAGACATTACCTCAAGTTGGATAAACCTAAGACGTAAAATTTTTGAAGGAACATCTTCTGCAGTCACACCATGCTTCTCTTTCCAAAGTTCAGATAGGTAACTGTCATCCCCATGACAAATAAAAGGTATCAAGAATATCAGTAAACATAAAGAAAAACAATAATTTATTATAAAAGCAAATAATATTAAATACAGAAGAAACTCTTCTACAGTGAATAGAATGAAAGGTGTATTATGGTAAGTTTCATAACATGTATTCTGGTCGGAGGATATGATCTGATAGAAGCCAACAACGACGTAGCACTATAGCATTTCCAACATGAATAACTTATTTTCAATAATAAATATTGTCTTAAACCAACAACTTCTATCAATGGAAGAAACACCATAATGCAAGCCAACCCAGTGAAAATTAGTTTAATATTGATTCATTGATTTACTTGCTATGACATACAAAATATATGACTAAAACAGGAGCAAAAACATAATTCCATGGAATCCATCACTGCAAGTTCTTTTGAACTATTTAAGAGTGCACCGGACTAAAAATTTAAGAAAATAATACAGGATGCAGGGAGTAATTAGTTCCAATAAATTAAAGCTTATATGGGCCTTGCTGTGTTTTTTGAGAATTGAAAGAAGATGACAATTTTCTATTAATTGGTCTGATCATTATTTCATATCATTGAATAATGTCTTTAAAAATGTTGTGGCTAGGAAACTAGAAATAGTGGAGAAATAAGGCATACCAAATTGGCTAGGAAACTAGGAATACTGGTGGAAGCAACAAGGCATACCAAATTGGAATACATTAAGCTGGCCAAGTATTCAGTGCAATGAGCAAATTTGATTTTCAAGGCAAATCACTAGAATGGTAAATCTAGGTGCTTTGCATCTAGGTCATTCATGGAACAATTATACGAACTTCCCCCACAATTGATGCAGGACAGATTTGATAGTCTGTCTGCTTAGGCATGCTTTGGTAGGCTAAAGTGGCAAGCTCAAGAGTTTTAAGTTCTGGAATTGAAAAAAGGTACTGAGGTAGTTTACTTAGCATAGAAAAAAGATTGAGACTAAAAGTAGATACAAGAATAGTAGGGGTAAGGTTTTAAAACTCTGGAACCCAATCAGAATGTTTTTTCCAACTTTGTGCTTAATAATGAGAAAGTGACTAGCATAAATATGAACTACAAGGCATTACCTTTGAATGAGATTCTTCAGGCCTCTGTGGCTTCCTTTTATAGAATTCATGTGCAAGATGCATGGAACCTTAGGAGAACTCTCAACTTCTTCATCTGTAGGACGATTCTAAAAGTAAATAGTGGATATAATCTAAATAAATACAACAACGAAAAGGTTTTATAAAATAATATCTTGCCTTCTAAATTAACCACTTCACCAGGATGACAGACAACAATTAAACTCCAGTGAAACCTGTCACAAATGTGCGTAAATAATTTAATATAGCAAACAGTATTATAATGGAATATCCACTGTACTATGGGCAATATCTTACTTGAAGTTTACAGGAATGAATATGTAATCCTTTTCAAAGAGATTCACTTTCTTTGTCCACGTACGGACACGTTCAAAAGCTTCCCTGCCTTCACAAGCACTAAATGGCTTTTTGTCTAAATCAGCAAGCTTCCGAAAGAAAAAGCAATTGAAGAAGTGGAATCTCTGTCTTTTATCAGGTTCAATTTTGTTCTTCAGATAACTGCCAAAGAGTCAGATTCTATAATATCTATTCCTAGAATGCAGAAATAGGATCCATTTCTCGAATAACTACTATTGAACATTGACACAAACTGAAGTTAGATTAAGTTTATCATGCTTTAATAAGCTAGTTGATCTAATGAGAAAAGCAGCAGTGTCAGACATGAGAAACCTTTCTGTTTTTGGTAAAGATCCAGAACACACCCAGCAAATTTGTAAATTACCAGATTGCCTGAATAAATTAAACATGTAAAAGAAGTAACTAAAACTGAACCATCACCACACACATGCACACAGAGCAAAGTGAGATTTGACTAAAGCAAAATTGAGTCAGCAAGGTCCGAATTAGACTAGACATTGCTGGAGCTAGCTTGTGGTCTGCATCAAGGCTACCCAATTGACACTAACAATTAATTAGTAATTTAATTTGTAATTTAACATGACCCTGATTCACCTTTAAAATACTAATACTATATAACTAAAAAAATCCTAAAGGTCTCTCAACAAATAAAAATAAACAAAATTCTAAAGGGTAGGTATATACCGGGCTTAGGTAACATGTTACTGCACTTAACATCTCTTTTCTCTACAGTCCATGAACATGAATAAACAAAATTCTAAAGGGTGGGTATATACTGGGCTTAGGTAACATGTAACTGCACTTAACTTCTCTTTTCTCTACAGTCCATGAACATGAAGGTTGTGCATGTATGTCACCTAAATGGAACCCAAACACAGGGATGGACCGGACACACAGACTTCAGGGAATGTATAAGAAAATATTGTAGATGGAACCAGTTTCATATTTGGGTTTCTAAGATGTCCCTACCACAATGTATACTGTAGAGTAAAAACGACAATAATGCATTCTCAGAGGACCAATAGCGGGGAATTTCTTTTGTTAAGAGATGGGAAACATAAACCTTCTATCAAATGAGGTACGTTTTCTCATCCAATTAGACATCAAGTAGATTAAATGACAAATTAATTGAACCAAATTTAACCATATGGACTCAATTGAATTCTTTGTCAAATTGGTTTCACATCAAAACTGCATAATTTATGGAGACAAGCTCTAGAAATCAAAATGAAAGAAAGAATTAAAATAAACTTGCGAGTATAAACAAAGGCAGAGAATATATCCATTGAAACTTACTTAATATAGAAGTCAATAATATTATCATTGATAAATCTCTCCGGCTCTAGAAGCTCAACATCTCTCTGACTGATTGAAACAGCATCTCGTTCACCATAGATTTTCTGCAGTATCCAACTTTCCAACTCAAAAGATGCACTTTTCATAGCTTTTAATATTGCAAAGGCTTCTTGCCCACTATACTCATGCATTTTTCATATGTAAGTTTCATCTTATGTACATTCATTAACAAAATCCAGCCTTGTTTTCTCAGTTTCTCTCAACATTGTCATCAAATAAGGAGATATATTAATTGATGATCATAAACAAACAAGGTTAGCAGACATACATGATTTTGTCCACCAAAACCTTGCTCTGGAAGTCCTCTTAACATAACTGAAATTATGCAATAGTTTTTGGCAATATTTATAAAATCATCCATCCAATACTTGAGAAGCCAATAAATAATATGTAACACGAGAAAGCTTGAAAAGAAAGATATCGGACCTTCATTCTGTCCCGTACTTGACACGTAAGTAGTTGAATTCATTTCTGTCACCTTGTCGTCATCATCATCATCTGAAATTGTAGTTGGTACATTCTGCATCATATTTATAGATGGAATAATCACTGAAGATATTCAAGATCTATATATAAATTCATTGCAAAATGAGTAATGATGGATCTTGTGCACTAGGCAGTACGCAAAGACTTCAATTTAGGTGTTTACTATATGGTGTAGTTACTTGATAATCTGGGGACCTAGATGGAAAGGAATTCCCTCCAGGAATAGGACTTCCAGACACAAGATGATCAAGACAAGCATGATGTCCAGCAACACAATTTTCTGGTGTCATGCCCACCTGACCACAAGCATCAACATCTGATAATCCATCGCTATGATCCTCTTCCGCAAACTCGACTCCTTGTGTGACTACATAATATTGTAGAAAAGATTAGAAATTTAATATTTATGACAAAATTGTGCATTCGCAATTCATATCTTCAGCATCAACATTAATTGGTTCACCACAAGTTTTGTTTTGCCGAGTCGTCATACCACATGCATCTACAAAGGAATTACAGAGAGAGAGAGAGAGAGAGAGAGATAGAGAGATTTATTAATGATAATTAAGTTATTGAATTTAAATTATGACCCATACCTTCAGCATCAAGATCAATTGCTTCTTCACCAAATTCCTTTTGCAAATTGCTGGTATCACATGCAACTATACAGGAAATATAGAAAGTCAGAAACCTATCACTGATAATAGAGCTTATGCATGTATGACCCGCACCTTCAGCATCAAGATCAATTGCTTCATTGCTAATTTCCTTCTTTGGAGTCCTCGTATCAAGTCCATCTATAGTATAGAGTAAAAAGTTAATATTCTGACAGTGTTATTAAACTTTATCCATCCATGACTCACACATTTAGCATCAATATTAACTAGTTCATTGTCAATCTCCTTATGAGGCAATATATGGAGAGAACTTTAATCCCACAATTTCCACAAAGACTTTCCATCTAAAATGGCCATCCTGCAGCAAATGTCCACTTTCCTTGTTTGGCAACCAGTTGTTAGTTTTCAAATAACACCCTTTAGACAATTAATTATAGCCATCAATTTGAAAAAAGGAAATGGAAAGTAAAGAAATGATGATAGATATCTTTAAACTTTGTGGGACGTCAAACAGGAAGCGGACCAGATACAATTTTAGCATTGATGATAATTTTCATGCATGAACCGTACCTTCAGCATCCACATCAATTAGTTCATTGCAAGTTTCTTTTTCCTCAGCCCTGGTGCCACGTGAAACTACACAGAATTTATGAAGAAAAAAATAAGGATACCTATTATACATTACTAGGCATTGTTACATGAGTAAGCTAGAAATACTACGTATGGGAACATAATATCAGACAATAAAAGAACCTCTAAGGACAGAAAGACAGTGGGCAAGTAACCAGTTCACCTAATGGCTCAAAATGACTCACGCCCAAATTTAGGGAAGTAGAAAATTTTGATATAATGTTAATACCAGAATCTCCTAGTACTCCTAGTATCTACCAGCATCTTCGACATGCCTTAGTTATGGACGTCACTTGCACTCTAATCATGTCCTCACTCTACTGCAGAACATTATTGTCATCATACAATCAATGTACTAAATTAACATCTAGCATCAGTTCAAATTGGATTAAGATCAAACTAAAGCTAGTATGTCAACTACATCTCATCACAAATAATACAGCTGAACAACAGAGTGATTTTTAATACATGGTAACAAACACTTCCAGTGTTTACATATTATAGTACATAGGAGTGCACAAAGTTTAGACCATCCTCTCATTAAAACTAAATTTGCTTTGGTTTCTCTACTCCATAAATAAAATTCTTACCAAGCAACACCTGATGCTTTTCTAATACGAAACTGATTAATTTTCAAATAGTGTTAGAAAATCCAAATTACTTTTCTTATCCCACATTTTCATAACATCCAAACTATGCATCTAGACTGAAATTAAAATATGATAGTAAATACTAGAAAAATATCAGCTAATACTTTCTCCGTTTATATCCAAAACAAAAAATTCAAATTCTTTTATTTTCTGTAATTCCTCAAATCATTCATCTTAGTATTAGAAGCAATTCTGCCCAAAGGAAAACATAGTTCAAAAACAGTTAAAAATGCTATAGAAGTCGTAACCCATAAACTCTCTTTCCGAAATTACCACATTCCTTTAAAATGCTAACCAAACAAGGTTTCTTCTATTCTAGATTAATATTCAAAAAGCATCATCGTTCAATTCATTCTAAATTAATACCAAGAAGCATCATCATATGCTCGGCAACCCAACTGATCCCTCGTGTGAGCATTTTTGAAGGAAATTTTTTCTTTCCTCCCAAACAAAACTTGTGACCAGAACTGAACAGCACCATATCTAGAGCCCAAAATGATCAAAATTCTTCAAGATGCTAATCAAGCTAATAATTCCCCATAAATGATAACCAATCGAAAATTGATACAGTCTAGATTAATATTCAAAAAATCATCCGCATTTTCTCATCAATCGAAGACAAATCATCTCAAGCGTCAATCAACACTTCTCCAAGCAAAATTCATCATTCCTGGCAAACAATCTCGCAAGCAGAAAACGAAATAGTTCCAAAATGATAACCAAACGGAACCGAAATTCAAGTGATCCTAGATGATCACATTTCTCCCAAACACCAACCAGACAATAAAAGAACCGTAAACTCAACATTCCTCTCACTTTCCCGCATTTTCTCGACAACCAAACAGAGGAATCTCCACAGTCCAGGGTTTCGGTGCACTTACAAAATTGGAGAAACTTGAACTTAGTCAAGGGAGAGGGAGTGCTCCAGAACTTCGTCGTCTTCTTCTTCATCTTCTTCTTCTTCTTCTTCTCTATCTTCTTCGCCTTCTTCGCGAAGTCACTGAACTTGCGGAGATAATTCTTGGAGGCGATCTGGACGCTCTCGTCGCTCTCGCCGAACTCGAAGACCTCGAATGGGTTTTCACGGGAGCGAGTCATGGCGGCGAGTCGCCGAGTCGGAAATGTGCCGCACGACGCGGTGGTGGTGGTGGCGGCTCGGGGTTTATATAGTATTTGGGTTTTTTATTGTTTTGAAATGTGAGGGCATATCGGTCAATTTGCTTGGTTTCGAGAGTTAAGGTGGGTTTGTTTCATGTTTTTCTCATTTTGTTGTGTTTGGAGACACACCAAAAAATAAGTCAACGAAAAATTAGCTCATGGTCAACAGAAAAAGAGCCCCATTTTTCGAAAAATGACCTACTCTTTT
>JAYMTT010000766.1:0-11570 GCA_036898025.1 Hypseocharis bilobata
GTATTGGCGAACTGCCGGGTAATGTTTGGATTAGCCTATCCTCATTACCATTTTTTCTACCAAAAAAAATATTAAAAAATCTTTTCTTTTGTACCCTAGTTATCTTTTTTTTTTAATTTATCTCAAACTCACGTCAAAGATGTACTTTTCATGCCATTTCTAAGCTTATCTATGTTGTAATTCAGTAATTTCCAAATAGCACATAATGATCTTTTTATAGGCAATTAACCAGCAACATCTTGTAGAAATTATAAATATTACTATCAATAGTTAAAATATAGGCTAAGATCTTGACCAGATTTAAAATTATGATTGTAAAATAACACAACCCCAGGCTAGGTTTTGGTCAAACAACGATGAATATGGAGGTTCAAGATTCGAATTAGTATAGTTCAACAAGCGAAAATCATGAAGCCGCATTTCGTGAAACCCCATCCTAATAGGAATGGAAACGCGGCGGGGCGGGGCGCGGGACGGGAACTCCTCCCCTGTTTTCCGTCCCCACGAAAATCCTCATTCTCCATCCCCGCCCCATTTACGCAAACGGAAAAAATTCTCTCCCATCCCCTTTTCGCAGGGATTTCTCTTATTTTAAAAAAAAATAGAGAAAGATCAATACTTATTTCAAATCATTCAAATCATTTGACATAATTTTTTTTAATTAACATACAACACTTAAAACAAACCAATAACATCAAGACTAATTTAAATATCTACAAATTACATACATACTTCAAAGTAATAGCATTAAGGAAAGAGAATTCTAAATATCCATGAATTACATAAACTCTCAAAATTCTAAACATAATTATAAAATGAGAAAAAATGTTTTACTTTGGGATATATTTCTAATATAATTACTTTAATAAGGGTGTTTTCATAAACTTTTCATTAACGGGATTCCTGTGGGGCTAACATGGCGGATAATGTATTCCTGGCCCCTGCCATGAGAACCTAAACGGAAAGAAAATTATCCTCATTCTGCCCCCAGGGAAAAAGTTTGTGGGAATTTTTTTTCCGAATGGACACATCCCTGCGATTCCCCATTATAATGTGGATTTTTGCCATCTTCTCATCAAATAAGTGAAAAAAAATCATTTTTGCCTTACTCAATGAATTTGAAAAACATAATCTTTAAGACCGGTAGAGTTATGCTATGGGTACCAGAATATTTACAGGTAACTTTCTCAATTCTATTTGTCCTGTGTGCTCATGCCTAGCAAAAAAAAAAGAAAAGAAAAGTACATGTGTTGTGTGCTCATGGATCATGATTCATGACTAATTATCATTTTACTTTCCTTTAATGTTTGATAGAACTCGTCATGAGTCTTGAAACCGAAAATAAAAGAGAATAAAGAAAGAAAATAGAACTCATGAATCATGGTACTCGCCCATAAAAAAAAAAAATCATGGTACTATGGTTGGTTCCTAATGGCTATGGGCATGGAAATGCAAGGTCTGATGAAGTGAATTTTAGTAATTTACCAGCCAACAAAACAATAATAGAATCCTAAAAAGACATTAAAAAATTAGGGAGATAGATTTCCCTACAAATAAGCATTCTTCCAAATTTGTGTAAGCGAGTCGATCCACACGCGCACCCGCAACGCGTGTCAACCACCCCACGATCGCCAGTGGCAGTCTCGCAAATACCCTACGTCATCTGCTCAGAATGACAAAAAGGACCCCCACAGTCGTATGGTAGGACTGTGTATCCATCCCCCTCAGCTTTTGGCGCACGTGGGATTATACGCACTATCTTAGCCTTCGAAACCTAAACAAATGGCAAACTCCTCGTTATTGTGTACGCGTCACATAAACATTAGTGCACCTCCTCAGTCTTCACATTTGGCCCTCCATGGGGCCTACGAAAAGCCCAGATCAGACGGTCCAAGTCGCCCTATACGGACATGATTCTTACGTACGAGTATCATGCACGCAAGCCTAATTGGTAGATTAACACAATCTACGGAGCGAAACTACGATACTGCCCTTTGTCCTTATCTTCCAACCAAGTAAGCATGAGAGATAGAATAAGGGCGATTTTCGTAAAATACAAGGGAAGCAGAAGGGTATTTAGGGCAACTCGTTTGGAATAAATTACATCCTTTGAAGGATAAAAAAATAGGAATAATAAGTACTCGCCGGGAATAATTTAACGGTGATCGGTGAAAAAACCGGCCGGTGGGGGGTCTCGATATTTCCTATATAAACCCGTGACCAGACCCTTTGTTCCATCATATTTTCTCATTCTCTCTTTGGGCTGCTAACCCCTCTCTCTCTCTCTCTCTCTCTCTCTCTCTCTCTCTACAAGGAGCCTCTCTCTTTCTCTCTCTACTTTCCTTCTCTGGATTCAGGAAATTTCCTAGAGAGGTAAAAATTCGATTTTCTAGTTGAGAATTGTTGTTATCATTATTTTTTTTAAAGAAAGATTTCTAGGTTTCTATTTTTATTTATCTGTTCGTGAGCGAAATGGAATTGGGTATTGCTGAGTTGGGGATCAGTGGCTAGAGATTAACAGATCGAAAATACTAGGAGAGTTGTTGACTGGTTCAATGGCACATTCTGGGTTCGATCTGGTTTGGATTTTCGTGTGTTGCAATCGTCATTTTGGAGGTTGGATTGTCGAGCTCAATGCGAAGATTGCTTGATGGGTGCTGAGGATTTGAACTGAGGGAAGAGAGATTGATTTAGTTTTATTTATTTCGAAGTGGGTGGTTGTTGAAACCCTAATTTTGTAGTTAACTATTGAGATTCGGATTGGAAGATATGGGGTTTCGATCTGGGGTGGTTTTCTCTGTCAATCACTGATGGTAATCTGTGGACTTTGTTATGATGTCAGGTTGTGAGTCATTGACATGCTTGATTGGAATAGGCGGGTTTTGTTTAGGCTCAATCACTATGCTTCATGTAGGGGGTTCTGATGCGATAGTGCTTGCCCTTACCCATTTGATTTAGGGTTTTCTTGTAGTGATTTGGAAACTTGCTATGGTTATATGCCACCATTGGTAAGTACCCGGTTGAGTGTTAAAATCTCATTTATGAATAATTGATATTGGTGCTTCTTGCTGTTAATGTCATTTCATCAGGTACTGTTTTGAGTAGTATTAGCACTTATACATAACTTGATTACCTTTGTAGTTCGGCTTAGAAAACCATTCCTTTTTATGGATTTCTTAGTGGAGGTCATCTGATGTGAGTATAAATAGAACAAAGGATGTTCAAACAACTAATAAATAAATGCATGGTTGCATAACTTTAGGGCTCTGGTGTTTTACAGATCATGTTTTGGATTGTTCAATGTGTTGATTATACACTTAGGGGCGTTACACTCATTGTTTTGAATTTGTTTAACTCTAATTATACGCTGAGTCATCGCATGCATTGCCCTAATGGCCTAGTGTGTTCATTGCATATTTTTCGTTCCATCATTCTAGCTCCTTTTATATTGAATATTTAGGTTAATGCATCTAGATTTATCTGAGACTTTCAAATGGTTGGGACATTGTTTATAAATGATTTGTAAATTTTCTTGCCAAATTGGTTCTATAATTATGTGGGCTTATTTCATATGAAGTTGGGTACAGAGCTGTCTTACCTTTGCACCACTACTTGCTTTTGTTGTTCTTTCATCCTATTTGGTGTTTATTAGATGGTTTTGCTGAACTTGACTTACAGGAGAAGATACTCTTAGAACTGTTTTGACCAGTTTGATTAAAGATTCATTACGTTAGATCCATTGCTGGCATGTCATGTGCATTTTTTGCTAACAAGAAAATACAAAGGGTGCCAGTTCAACCTTTCTGGATACACACTTTAGTTTGTATGCCTTTACATATGAGATGGGTTCTCGAGGAAGGCCATTATTTGATCTTAATGAACCCCCTGCCGAAGACAATGCGGAGAATGATGGTGTCGTCTGCTTCCAACCACAAAAGACACGACCATCTACAAATCCCCAGTCTTCTGACTTGTTTGCAGCATCGACAGGTCCCCAAAGGATAGTAAATAACCGTGCTTTCTCACATGCATCAACTGTGTCAGGCTTCCAGCCTTTTATTCGGCCCAAAGCTGCTCATGGTCCTGAAGTAGTTGGTGTTGACCAGAAGAGGGCAGGGGAGCAGAATCCCAAGATTGCTTCACCATCTAAGCCAAGTAACGGTGGTGGGGTGGAAGCATCGTCATTGTTAGTTTCCAGTTCTGCGGATGCTCAAGCTGTAGATAGAGAAGAAGGAGAATGGTCTGATGCTGAGGGTATTGCTGATATAAATGGAAGCAGTAATTTGCAAGAACAGGGTAAAGTTTTAGAAGAGCTGAGAATGTCTCAACCGATGGATCGTCGTGTTTCTGGTTTGGCTGCTGAGAATGTTTCTTCTGATGCGAAGAAAAATTCTGAAAATACTAGGGAAGAAAACAGCAGCCATGCTTCGTTAGAATCTGATTCAGATCCCAATGATCAGAGAAGTATCAGGAATTTAGAAGGCAATGCTAGAGGTGATTTATCTGTAGATGGGCAGGAGGAACTTGGCTTGGTTGCAAAACAAAAAGAAGTTAAAGGTACTGAAGCAAGCCACGCGCTTAAGTGTGCTAATAATTCTGGAAAGAGGAAAATAGACCATCACAAGGAAGCAATGCTAGGAAAGAAGCGTAACAGACAGACCATGTTTCTTAAATTGGAGGATGTCAAGCAAGCTGGTCCTATCAAAACTTCAACACCAAGGAGGCAGAACTTTCCAGCACCTGTTACTACTCGTACTGTGAAAGATGGCCGTACTATTCCTCCACCTAATGAACATGTTGGAGAAAAGCAGATTCAGCCGATAGTTAAGGATCAGAAACAAGTTGATGTCTCTTGTAATGAAGGAAACACTCCTATGGAATACGGTGAACCTAAAGTTGAATGTAATGGTGATATGAATTCTGGACTACTAGCAAAGCCTAGGAAGCTAAATGGTGATACTGATCTATCTGCAGAGGTACCTCTACCGCCGGTTCCGAGGCAAAGTTCATGGAAGCAGCCCACTGATTCAAGGCAGGTGAAGAATTCTCAGGTAACTAATAGAAAACCAGCTTTGATTAGTCAAAGCAATATGGACCCGAAATTGGGGAACAAGAAGCATCTTCCAGTTAAAAAACAAAGTGTGACGAGTACCTCGTATCAGGATACATCAGTGGAACGTCTTATACGTGAAGTGACGAATGAGAAGTTTTGGCACAACCCAGGTATTAAATATTAATTTTTTTATGTTAGTTCTTGCCTCTTTTGGCTGTCTATGTCGAGTTATTGTTTTTACTTTTTCTTGTTCCTGATTGATGACTGTTAATATAGGGTTTGTTTGTGTAGTTTTTTCCTCTTTCCCTTGTTCTTATAGAATTCTTAGTGCTTTATGTCTCTACAGTAGTTACATGACCCATGAAAGTTGAAACACATCCAGAGCTGTTGGGAATTATGTATTCTGAATTATTTTACTTGATCAGGTTTTCCTTGGAGAGGGTAGATTGTCTGGGTTGTACTTTATGGAAAATTATGTATTTTGGTATGGTGGACATCTAAAATTTATCTAAGAGTTGAAGTTATTAATTTAATAATATCTTGCTTCAACTCTTGTTTTCACTTGAAGTTACGAACACATCAGGTTTACTTTAAAAGTGTATTGCGTGTTCAATCCTAAGTGAACTAGGATTTATTATGTTAGCTTCTGAATGAGTGAGAGCTAATATTTGTATTTGCTCAGGCCCACGCACATTGGATGGGACTCCTACAGCTACTGTGGTGATGTCCAACTGTCAGGAGAGCCTGTTGAATGGAGACTATTTCTGTTACTGAAAATTAGAGTAATTTAGCTGTAGACTTATATCACATTTAGGAGTTTTCAAGTAAATGTTATGAAATAAGGGTAGTATTTAGTATTTACCAAGTTATTCAAGTTATTTAATTGTGCTCATAAGTTCTGTTCTTTCATTCTACAATTTACTTCTTTTTTGTGGAGCTTTGGATGAGAAAACAATAATCCTGTTTGTGTGAATGTATAAAGTTTCATATTTTCACATTTCTGAACTAATTGGTTGAAAGATATAAATTGTAGGGGTTTGGATAAGCTCCCATTTTATTTCTAATCTTTTCTCCTTGATTGGATGCTCCCAGTTTTCTAATAATTAGTTTTTACTGGTTGTCAGTGTTATTATTTATTAGATTACATTAGTAATTTGTGTTTTACTTCCAGTGCCTCGTTCATTTATATATTCAAGTGTTATTTGTATTTTTCTGCTCTTATGGAAGTATGTTTTTGTTTTCGGTCTATTCTTTATCTTTCTGTAACTAATTTTGATTAACGGTCATCAGAGGATACGGAGCTCCAACGTGTTCCTGGGTCATTTGAATCAGTTGAAGAGTATGTTAGAGTATTTGAGCCTTTGCTTTTTGAGGAGTGTCGGGCACAGCTTTACAGCACTTGGGAGGAGTTAACTGAAACTGTTTCTAGAGATACACATGTAATGGCCCGTGTAAGGAGTATTGAGAGGCGAGAAAGAGGTACCAAGCGTTGTTGTTTATTTAATGTTTTCTATTATACTGTTATTTTGAGAATGGAGAAGCTAGCTTGCCCAAAGGGGTTGGCAAGTTCTCATTTTTGCCCAATTTTATTTTGTCTGAAATATCCTGAAGTTGTTTAAGGTAAGATGTTTTTGTCCCAGTGAAAATGAGCACAATGCTAAATTCTCTGAAAGATATAGGGGTATTTTTGTCCAAGCAAGAGCAATAAGTTAGCAATATGCCCATGTTCATTCGAATAAATACGCCCCAATATACTGTTAGCTTTTCAGATCTGAGTAAGATATATTGAACGAAAACAATGATCACATTGCTTGCCGAAATGGATTTTTGCTAGTTAGCAGTTTAATTAAATGCCAATTTAAATTTTCTGTTGACAAGCACCCTTCAAAATAGGGGAGAGGAATGGGAATTCAATTAGGAATGAAGCTTTGTGTGATGTATTTCGGAACAGTCAGTCTGAAATGTTTCCAATTGTCGTTAACCAATTTAGTTGTGGCTGTGGGACATTTCTAGTATTCTTCCTTTCATGTACTTTCCTTTTCCACGTACATGTGATTCTCTTTTGGTTCCTTGCTAGCTCTAAACTGTTTCTCCTTTTGCTCTTATACGTTAGCCAATGTCGTTAAATTTTAGTGGTGTTGTTTTACCAGGTGGTTTTAACTTTCATCTTTATCAAGTTTTATTAACTGGGTGACATTTATTTATTCATTTTTATTGATTTTGTTGGTCAGGATGGTATGACGTGATAGTTATTCCAGCAAACGAGTGTAAGTGGGCATTCAAGGAAGGAGACGTAGCAATTCTTTCTTCTCCTAGGCCTGGGTCAGGTTTGTTTCGGAAGGCAGCAATTTTCTCTTTCTGCTCATAGCTTGAATGCAAATGTTTTTCATCTTAATTCTTCTTAAGGTAACTCTTATTGCATTAAGCAGTCAGATCCAAGCGGAGCAACACCCCATCAATTGAAGATGGCGAGGAACCCGAGATCTGTGGTCGCGTGGCTGGTACTGTTAGGCGATACATTCCAATTGATACTCGCGATCCCCCAGGAGCAATCCTTCATTTTTATGTTGGGGACTCATATGATTCTAACAGGTTGCTTCAGACTTCTACTTTTCATGCTTTTTAATGCTTGTCCTAGATATTCCTGCATCATGAAAATTTCCTCTTAAAATATGTTGTTGCCAAGATTTTGACCTTTTCATTGCTTTCAGCAGTGGTAATGATGATCATATTTTGAGGAAACTTCAGCCCAGAGGCATCTGGTATATAACTGTGCTTGGTTCTCTTGCAACAACCCAGCGAGAGTATGTTGCCTTGCATGCATTTCGTCGTCTTAATTTGCAGGTAAGTGATGAAATGTTGTTTTTGAAGACGTGTTTTTTTTGTTGTTTTTTTTTCCTGTTGCCTTCTTGTATAACAAATTGATGGAACTTTTCCTTTCCTAGATGCAAACTGCTATCCTTCAGCCCAGCCCAGAACACTTCCCAAAATATGAGCAACAGCCCCCCGCTATGCCCGAATGTTTCACGCAGAACTTTGTTGATCATTTGCATAAGAGCTTCAATGGGCCCCAACTAGCAGCCATCCAATGGGCCGCTATGCATACAGCTGCTGGTACTAGTAGTGGCACCACAAAGAATCCATGGCCCTTTACCCTTGTTCAAGGCCCTCCAGGAACAGGTAAGACACACACAGTCTGGGGAATGCTAAATGTAATCCATTTAGTTCAATATCAACATTACTACACTGCTTTGCTGAAGAAACTAGCGCCTGAAAGCTATAAGCAAGCTAATGAGGGCAGCTCAGACAATGTTGCTATGGGCTCAATTGATGAAGTTCTTCTGAACATGGACATGAATCTGTTCCGTACTCTACCAAAACTATGTCCAAAACCTCGGATGTTAGTTTGTGCTCCTTCTAATGCTGCAACAGATGAGCTTCTTGCACGAGTTCTTGATCGTGGATTCATTGATGGTGAGATGAAAGTTTACAGACCTGATGTGGCTCGAGTTGGGGTTGATTCACAAACACGTGCTGCTCAAGCAGTATCTGTTGAGCGGAGAACTGAACAACTTTTAGTTAAGAGTCGTGAGGAAGTTTATGGATGGATGCACCACCTGAGAGTTCGTGAAAATGAGTTTTCTCAGCGTATAGGTGGTCTTCAAAGGGAACTTAATGTTACAGCTGCAGATGTCCGTTCCCAAGGATCAGTTGGTGTTGATCCTGATGTTCTTATGGCTCGTGATCAGAACCGAGACACATTGCTCCAGAAACTTGCTGAAGCAGTTGAAGGCAGGGATAAAGTACTAGTTGAGATGCAACGTCTTCTTATTTTAGAAGGCAGGTTCCGTCCTGGCAGCAACTTCAATATGGAAGAAGCACGTGCTAATCTTGAGGCAAGTTTTGCCAATGAAGCTGAGATTGTTTTCACTACTGTTTCAAGCAGTGGCCGCAAGCTGTTCTCTCGTCTTACCCATGGCTTCGATATGGTAGTCATTGATGAAGCTGCCCAAGCCAGTGAAGTGGCAATTCTTCCTCCTCTTTCTCTTGGTGCAGCACGATGTGTTCTTGTTGGGGATCCTCAGCAGCTTCCTGCAACTGTGATCAGCAAGGCAGCTGGAACCTTGTTATACAGTAGAAGCCTCTTTGAAAGATTCCAGCTAGCTGGGTGCCCAACAATGCTGTTATCAGTCCAATATAGGATGCATCCTCAAATTCGGGATTTTCCTTCTAGGTATTTTTACCAAGGGCGCCTTACTGACAGTGAAAGCATTGCTGCTTTACCTGATGAAGTATACCACAAGGACCCTTTACTTAGACCTTACGTTTTCTTTGATATTACCCACGGGCGGGAGTCACACAGAGGTGGATCTGTCTCTTATCAGAATATACATGAAGCACAGTTCTGTCTTCGCTTGTACGAGCATCTTCAGAGAGCTATAAAATCTTCGGGTGCTAGGAAACAGACTGCTGGCATAATCACGCCATACAAGCTGCAATTCAAATGCCTCCAACGTGAGTTTGAGGATGTTATGAATTCAGAGGAAGGGAAAGATATTTATATCAATACCGTAGATGCTTTCCAAGGTCAAGAACGCGATGTCATTATCATGTCCTGTGTGCGTGCTTCAAATCACGGGGTTGGCTTTGTTGCAGATATTCGCCGAATGAATGTTGCTCTTACTCGAGCAAGAAGAGCACTTTGGGTATGATGTTCTGTTTTTATCTCTCAATTCCATAAGGGTTCTGTTTTTCTTTATTTTCAATTCTAATTGTTCACATGCATACATCCACCTATCTGCACATGCACCTACTAATGGTGCTATGTTGGTACTGTGGTTGATGTCAAACTTGTTGCAGGTCATGGGGAATGCTAATGCTCTGATGCAGTCTGATGACTGGGCTGCATTGATCACCGATGCTAAATCCAGAAACTGTTATATGGATATGGAAGCTCTGCCCAAAGAGTTTTTCGCGCCAAGAGGACCGGCTTACAATTCATTGCCTGGTAAGGTTTCTTCTAATATGAGGGGTTTTAGGTCAGCTGGATCAAGACATAATAGATCATTGGATATGCACATGGAATCCAGATCTGGAACACCATCAGAAGATGATGAGAAGTTGGGGTCATCAGGGATGTCTAGGAATGGGCATTTCCGGCCCTTAAAGCCACCAATGGAGAATTCCTTGGATGATTTTGATCAATTGAGTGACAAATCTAGAGATGCCTGGCAATATGGTATACAGAAGAAGCAAAGTTCTGCTGGGGTTGTTGGGAGGAGAGATGCGTAGCTGTTGGTTGCCTGCAGAATCTCATTGTGGATTAATGGAGCTCCACTACAATTCAACTCACTGATCACTGGAGGCTGGCTCCAAGTGCTGCAAGGTTCTCGGAGCACAGCATTAGCTCCTTTTTGTGCTTACCACAATGAATTTAAAGTTCATGCTGAACTTGAGTAAAGATGGGGAAAAGAAGGATTTGGATCGCAGACATCTAATGCAACCTATTATGGTTGAATTGGTTCTTTTGGTTTCTTGCAAGGAGCTGGATGCATTTGGGTAGGTCGGGAATCATACCCTTCATCTACCGGCGTTCAGGCTTGAAAGGTAACATTTCTGTCTCTAAAATTTATGTGCTATTATTAAGTTTTATCTGTTTACATCAAAGTTCTGACTGCATTTTTCCGATGACAGGAATCAAATGATTGCATTGACAAGCTTTCTACGCTTACTAAATTCGTTGAGCTGCAACTTTTCTTTAGCTGTTGAAACCTGGTTCCCATGACCATTGCATATGAATTTGAAGCAGGTAGAAGCTTCCTGATTATGCCCTTTTGATTTTTCTTTTACACCTCTCTTGTGGCAGACTCAGGGATTTTGGTGCCTGAAATTATAATTATTGCTCCGTTGTAGTGATGTGAAAGATGCTATGTACATTCTTTGAGCGTGCAAATGCATTTAGGCTATAATATCGGAAGAAGGGGTATGTAAGATGCTGGAGGGTCAATGGGGATATTCTTTCTTCCAGTTTTTTGAAGGGAAGTAAATGACATACCTGTAAGTGGAGGAACTGTATAGAAAATGGGAAGTTACATGCTTCTGTAGAAGAGAGTTAAATACCAAAGGCATTTGTGGTGTCAACTGACGTGTACATACATCTTAATGTATGAAATCAGAGAATTCTTATTGTTACATTGTCTCAATACCTATTCTTAACCCCAGAGCTGAAGAAAAATACAGTGAAGAGAAACAGAAATGTGTATATTTTGAGTTAATTAGCAGTTTATTTACATGTTTGTGAATATATTTTCTGAATTGTTAAAAGTTTTCAGATTTCTCATTGATGAACCAAGGTACATGCCCTGATAAAGTAAATCTTCCCCACTTGAGTTATTGCATTGTACCCAAAGAGAATAAAATAAAATTGCAGCTTTGGCATTATTGTTCAGTGCCTGACGAGGTGTACAGGAAGCAGGCTGTAGAGTGAATAAAATCTGTTTGTCTGTCCTTTGACATC
>JAYMTT010000767.1:0-11562 GCA_036898025.1 Hypseocharis bilobata
CCCTGTCCCCCCCAAACAAGCCTCACTCCCGTCTCCAGGTCTCCCAACCTCCTCTCGCGCAGAAGCTTCACGAAGCACAGCCTCTCTTCTCTCACCTACCAATCAAAGCCTTTCGCGCCAATTCCTCCATTTCTGTGCAGAAACTTGAGCTCGAAGAGACCAGCTTCTCACAGCAGAGGAACCACCACAATCTCATCGGCTTACGTCACCGGACCCGCTTCGGACCCGATCGTTAGCGAGACCGACCCGAAAATCGACGGGTCCGAGAAGGTCCAGTCGCCGACCGCCGTGAGCTGGAGCCTTCTGTGGAGTCTCTTGCTCGAGCACAAGCTGAGGCTCGCCCTTTCGGTTTTCGCTCTCGTTGGTTGCACCACTTGTACTCTCTCGATGCCCATATTCTCCGGTAGGTCCCGTCCAATTTCTGTTTGTTTTCCAGGAAAATGGCCGAGAAAAAGAATAGTGAGAAATGATAAGAATTTGTGATTAATCGAGTGTTAATTTTGTGATTGTTTCTTTAGGGCGATTTTTTGAAGTGCTAATTGGCGCTAGAAGTGAGCCACTGTGGAGATTGCTCAGTAAAGTTGGAGTTCTGTACGCATTGGAGCCAATTTTGACAATTGTTTTTGTTGTGAACATGAACACTATTTGGGAAAAGGTCATGTCAACACTAAGAGCTCAAATTTTTAGAAGGGTGTTGATTCAGAAGGTAAAAACTAAAAACCCGTTATTGCTGTTTGTTTGGTACTTGCAATGTTATTTGTTTGCGACTCTTGAGAATTTTAGTTTGCATCGTATTTTTGAAGACTGTATTGTTCGAATTTGGAGAGTGCTCGAGTTCAATTACTATATGAAGCAATACAAAAACTATCTGTGTAAATTTACTCCCTCCATTTCCAAATGAATGTCCCTTTGACTTTTTAGCAAAGATTTAGGATAAATTTGTTTAGTCCTTGACCTTCCACTTTCTACCCTTGTAACAAACTCTAAAAGTCGTTAAAACTAACTAATTAAGGGTATTGTAGGAAAAGAATAGTTAATCTCTTAAAAAGGAAATTGGACATTCATTTGGCAACATCTATATTTAGTATGATGGACATTCATTTTGAAACGGAGAGAGTATTTTTTATGCAAGGCTTGCTGGAACTATGATTGTAATACATCTTTAATTCGTTAATAGCAGCCTAGCTGAAAATGGTCCTTGTGCAAGATTTGAGATTGAAATTTAGAATAACATGTCGGCGCTTCATGGGAACAACATAATGAGGTGAAATCGAAACGTTCAAATCAATATTATGAAGATTCTTCCGCGTCCTTTAGGTTTCAGGATATTAGCGCCTAGTGGTACTGATATGTCCAGCAATGTATTTGTATATATATCTCACGTCATTACGTAAGAAAAGGTCTTGTTCTGGTATTAACATCTGCTGCATTACAACATCATGCTGAAAAGACAGATTAGCCTTATAATTTATGGAGTTCATTATTGGATAGTTTGCTACTCTTGGATTATAAAAGTTAACATTTCTGTTGATTAATTAGTTTTTATGAAACTTTTTTGTCTTGAACAATATTTTTGGTTTTCTTTGATGTGATACTGTTCTTTCAACCATGCAGGTGGAGTTTTTTGACCGATACAAGGTACGTTCATTAAATCCTTATTTTGTTTTTTCAAGCACCTCCACATGGGGTTTCAGATCTTGAATTTGTTAAATGCTTTTTTATATTTTTATTTGTACTAGATATTTGAAATATATTTGTGAAACATTGTATTACTAAATCTAAATTTTTTGATAAACTACTAATGTGAGAGAAAATGGCTTGGTTAGGGCTTATGACTTGCGGTCCTTGCCTTTTTATGAGATTCTAGATTTGGACTGCGATGCAGTACTACTGTTTCGTACTATGCCATTGGCTATAATCTGTAGTACGAAAATGGAATTATTGTACAGATATACATTTCAACCAACAGGAGTATGTACTTGCAAATTGTGTATGCTCCATTATTCTAGATTTGATCTTGTAGCAGAACAACCTAGATTTGTTTTTATTTTATTATTTTTTCACCATGACATAGGGCTGTATTCTTGTAGTATACTGTCAGTAGACTCATGACTTCAGCTGTTGTCACGAGATTTTTATCAATGTTTGATAGGTAAATGGCATATTTTTAGCGAACAATCTTTTGACCCTAAAGTTTCTACTTTGTTCCTTAGCAGTGTTCATTTTTACAAGTTGTATTCAAGAAAATATGAGCATTGTGCTAATTTTGAGGCCATACATATGATCCAGTGAGCCATAGATTCTTAATGAGCAATCTGATATGTTCTGGCCTTGATATATAACCAGCAGTGTGCTGATGCACCAGCTCTACAGAGCATAATATTTATATGTTTTCAAATTCTGACCCCTATCTGTTTAAATCATGTCTGTATAAGATGTTGAAGGGATCCTTTGGAACTGCCTATTGCTCGCGCTAATTGCAAAAGGGTTCCTTGAATTACTTCTCTCTCTCTCTCCCTCTGTCTCTCTCTACACACACACACACACACACATATCCCTGCATGTTTAGTTTCAGTTTTTTTCTTTTAGATAAAAGAAGAACATACCTTATTTCACTTGGCATACATTTTTATTTCTCTAATTATTTCTGAGAACTTTGTTCTTCCTCCTAATAGGTTGGAGAACTCACTGGCTTGTTGACATCTGATTTGGGCTCTCTTAAAAATGCTGTGAGTGAGAACATTTCGAGGGATCGTGGATTCAGGGCACTTTCTGAGGCAAGCTACTCTACACTAAGCACAAGTGAGCTTTATTTGTCCCTCATTTAGGCATGTATATGTTACCCGTGCTTTAAGAATTGACGTATCTTTCACGTTTAAAGTAACACCCCAGTTTTCTTATACTTTTATTACAATCTAGTTCCTCTTTGAGAATGCAATAATTGTAGAAGAGTAGTTAGCCTTTCCCAGTATGGAACTTTGTGACTACATGTAGGAGATTACTGGTCTTAGTAGAGCATACTTGAAGTGGTTTATGTTGTCAAAGCAAAGCACCTTTGATGATGTGCAGTTAAAGCGCGCTTTTTGTACAAAGTGAGAACAAAGCACACTTCTCAGTTTTCTGCAGCCAACAAAAAAATAACTATTCATTTACTGATATTTACTTTGTGACTGCGGTCTACACTACATACAAGTCTTGTAGTGTTAATAAACAAACTACACATGAAATCAAAGAATACTAGGGAGAGACCTTGTAGTACTCATCCTTTTCTCTTAGGTAAAAGAATAGAGGAGAGACCTTCTCAGGTGAGCTTTCTCTCTCTCTCTTTCTCTCTCAACTGTCCATTCTGCTTTTCTTCATCTTCTTTCTCTGTTTTACAATGTATCTTTTTTACGTTTGCAACCCTAAACCCTTGTGGGTGAGAATTAGATTAATTTTGATGGGTGTATGGATAGTAGGTCAAGAAATTATAAATTTCATCATAGGATTTTAATTCACAGCCTTGGTGCAATATCACAATACTCTAAGTTTGATTTAATAGGCTAAAAGAGGCATTATCTTGATTTAGTAACCACACTTCATGATCTGTTATGACTTTTCCATGAGAATTTTTTTTATAATTTTTTTTATTTTTGGACTTCACTTAATCAAAGCGTGCACTTCCTCCACCACTTTGAGCTTATGCTTTAGGAAATTGTGCACTCAAATGTGCTTTGAACTTTCTATACTGGAGATTCCTATGTGCATTTCACATTCACTTACGCTCCCCCCTTTCTTGTTGGAGTTACTGCTCGTGTCTATGCAGGGTGACTATATTTTCTTTTTCCCTTGTTATTGTAGGTTATTGGCACAATTTGCATATTATTCACTCTATCCCCTCAACTTGCACCAATTCTGGGTGTGCTGATGCTAGCCGTATCTATTTCAGTTGGTAAATATTTTCTTTTTGAAGTTGTTAGTTTATCCTCTGTATTTATTTTTATTGAAATGTCTGTTGTCCATTCTTCTCTTCATGAATAAGAAATGTTATTGCCACTTCTTGTTGCTCCTTTTCCACAGTTTCTTCCGCAATATTACGACATCTGAATAATTAGGTTGAGTGGTTTCATTACTCTACTAATATGTGCTGGAAAGTTCATATTAGCTTTAATAAGAGATGCATGCATCATTTTTGTATTTCATGGTTTTATCGCTTTTGAATTTATTCTGGGAAATTGGGGTGTCAGTATTGTAACAATTCCATGCTTGGATTTGCTTCTACCTCCTCAGAGTTCCAATTGATGGTGTTCAAACTTTATATGCATTGATATCTAAAAATGCATACCTCTTCCTTTCCCCACACCTTCTATCATTCATACGACTCTAGTTGGTTCTGTTACTGGTTACCTCCTCCTCACTATACTCATTCTGGAAGTTTATGGCTTGTTATGGTTTTTTCCATGTTATACTTCCTCATGCTAACTATTATCATTTTTCTGAAGCTGTATACAAGAGATCAACAGTGCCTGTCTTTATATCTCACGGATTGGCTCAAGCGTCAATGTCTGATTGTGTCACAGAAACATTTTCTGCTATTCGTACCGTAAGTTATTGAAATTCCCTGCTATATAAAGTTTTAAACCTTTTATATTTATTAATATTCTCTCCATCCCACAATAAGCATCCTATTTGACTTCTGTAAACATTAAGGATAAATTTGTCAGTGGTTGACTTTCCACTTAATGCCTTTGTAACAACCTCAAGAAGTTGTTATAACTACTTTAAAGGATACTATTGGAAAAGTGAGTGTAATTTGTTATTAAAAAAGAAAGAGGACACTTAAAATTGGGGCATCTGTTTTTAGTATAATGGACAGTCAAAGTGGGATGAAGGGGGTACTTCTTTAACAAAAGATACAAATAATATTTTTCTTTCAAGTTTGCATTTCTGTTTTATGGTCGGAAATGTTAAAAGCTTGATGTACAATTGGTGAAAGAAATAATAATGTATATTTGTGCAGGTAAGATCCTTTGGTGGTGAAAAGCGTCAAATGTTAATGTTTGGAAGTCAGGCAAGATAATACAAGGACAATGTGGTTATTTTCCTGAAGATAGAAGAATTCTTCAATGTACTTGACAGTTATTTGTGGAGTTTGGCAGGTTCTTGCATATCAGAGTAGTGGGATAAAGCTCGGGACTTTCAAATCCTTAAATGAGTCATTGACTAGAGTTGCTGTTTATATTTCTTTATTGGTGTTATATAGTCTAGGAGGAAGCAAAGTAAAAGCTGTAAGCACTTCTAGCCTTTCAAACCTTTTGGCCTCGCCCTTTTGATTGTTGAATAGTTGCATTGCATGTAATGAGAGTTGCTCTGTTGTTGCCTGTCAGGTCCTTGTGTATTGTTATGCATATTGATTGACTGTATCATTCAAAAGTTTAGTTGTAATTTAGTCAAATGTTGGAAATCTTAAATTAATTTAATTTATGATACTGTTCTCGTTAATTTTTCTTAGGTAGTCTTTTTGCTGTATATAAGTTGCATCCATGATTGACATGCCTTTGTCAAGTTTAACAATTACTGAAGAATCAGGGTTTTCCTGTATTAGGGGCTTTCTTGGCCTTTTGCCTCATGGCTTCTCTCATGATTGTTTTTCATTTATACCTATTTGTATGTTCTTTTGCCCTTCTATTTTGGCATTTTCTTAAACAAGATGCCATGCAGCAATTATTGGAGCCACTTTTAAGTCCGTCTTGTTTAGAATATGAATAAATTTGTGATTCTAAAGCATTTTGAGCTTGACTACCTTACCTTATAGAAATTGCTGATTGAGCATTCTGTAGTTACTACCTACAGTAATTTTGAGGTACATTCAGCCATCAGCCCTTTCTATTTTCTAGGGGAAAATGTTTAGCTTTGATCTTCGTCCAAGTTATTGTATGGCTCGTCTCCAATTTCTTCTGGAATTATGTCTGTAATCACTCATCTTAATAGCAGATCCTTTTTGGGGTACTTGCCTGGATCATTGACAATGAAATTTAATTTCATATTTGAGCTTGACCATTTTTTTATTTCTAGATTACTCCGCAATCTCCATTTACCAAACTCAATAAAAAAATTTGTCAATCACTCACGTTTTTGCTTGCAGGGTGAACTCTCTGTTGGAACTGTGGCTTCTTTCATAGGATATACTTTCACATTAACCTTTGCTGTGAGTCCTTTTATCTGTTTGCAGACTGTTAAGCAATTTCCATTCTTTCTTTGTAATCTGATATATGGAGTCTCCAGGTTCAAGGTCTAGTTAACACTTTTGGAGATCTTCGTGGATCTCTTGCTGCTGTTGAGAGGATTAATAGTGTTATATCTGGGGTAGAAATTGATGAAGCCCTTGCTCATGGTTTAGAGAAAGAAATGCAGAACACAAAAGCACATATTGAAGATTATAAATTGTTCTTTGCCAATGGTTCTGTCGAGAAAAGGCAATCTTCAAAAATGCATTACATGTCAGACTTGAAATCAACGAGCAACGTGTGTAGACTAGCTCGGTCTGGCGATATTTGCCTAGAAGGTATAATTGATGCAGTATTGTACTTTTTCTTTGAGATGCATTTTATAAACTCTGCGATAAACATCTTATATACTGTGATTTTGTTAACATGATAATTAATAGATGCCTGTCTGCTCATTATACTTATCCTCTAACAGAAGCTAGTCACCCTTTTATGAGATGATATACCAATTTTACTGCAAAATAACTGCAAGAGATTAAGTATTATTTTTATCTTATTTTTTTAATGTTTTTTACGGATTGCTTTTTTAGGTATTTCTCTTAATGAATTTCTTATATTACGGGATAGAGATCTTTTGTTCCCCTGTATTAATAATACCCTAGTTTTGTTTTGCAGATGTTAACTTCTCTTATCCCTTGAGACCTGATGTGGAAATCCTAAACAATCTAAATTTGACCCTAAAATGTGGAACCGTAACTGCTCTGGTGGGCCCAAGTGGAGCAGGAAAAAGTACTATTGTACAACTATTGGCACGTTTCTATGAGGTTTGATTTGTTTTCCTTACTTTCTACTCTCTCTGTCCTACAATAACTGTCCTGTTTGACTTTTTGCAAACATTAAGGATAGTTTGTTAGTGGTTGACTTTTGACTTGCATCCTTCTTGTACGAAACTCAAGGTTATTATAATTAACTAATTTAAAGGATATTATTGTTAAACTAAATAGTAGTTTATTGCCAAAAATAAAAGTGGACAATTAAAGGGGGACAAAGGGAGTATAATTTATAAATATAAATCTCATTTTCCTTGTCATAGATGGTGAAGAATCATGTTGATTAATTGATGTCTCACTTTTGCAGCCGACCCGAGGACGCATAACAGTTGGCGGGGAAGATGTCCGAACTTTTGACAAGAGTGAATGGGCACGGGTTGTCTCTATAGTGAATCAAGTACCTTCTTGAATCTCCATACATCTGACATAAGCTAGTACATTGATGTATCATATTTATACACTCCATCTGTCTTATCTTCTCCGCATAAACGTGGTTATGCATCATAATTAATTTGATTTCTAACTGGACCATCCAATTTCTGTGGGGGGACAACTTGGTTAAGGCCTGAGCATAATTGTAGTGATAATTTGCCTTGCATTTATTGGCAATCTTCTTTAACATACGTTGGTTTTGGTTTGACAAAATGGGAGGTTCTTTCAAGGTTGGTTTTGGTTTACTTGAAAAAATAGAATCCAAGAACTGACCTAAATGTATGCACGTATCTATACTTTGTTTTTCTGTCTGTTTAGCCTTTTAGGATAATCAGAATTTTTTGAAGGAGCCGAACCCCTCTGGTATTGCGTATTTGCTAGGTAGCTACGCTTGGGTTGATATTAGACATTTGGACATTTGGGGGGCGCAGAACTAAGAAATATGGTTGAGCTTGTCTTTGTTGAATCTAGGCTATGGTCAAGTTGGGTCTTTGGTTGATGCTCTCTATGATTGGTTTGCTTGGTCTTTGGTGTCAAACCAAACTACTTGAAATCAAAGCTAGATGCACACTAAATGGTGGCCAAGTAAAAACTTCCTCTTAGATCTAATAATAATATTTATTATTATTATTATTATTACTGTTATTATTATTACTATTGTTATTTTTCTTTTTAACTTTCGCCATAACAAGTAAATAACATGATGCAGGAACCTGTTCTTTTTTCCGTATCTGTTGGGGAAAATATTGCATATGGGCTGCCAGATGATAATGTATCCAAGGATGACGTAATTAAGGCAGCCAAGGCTGCAAATGCCCACGAATTCATTATCTCACTTCCACAGGTTTGTTGTGTTTTATATGTACACATGTTTTATTTCCACTCATTTTTGTTTGTTTTGATAATTGTTATTTCGATCAAAAGGGTTATGACACACTAGTTGGTGAGCGTGGAGGCCTGCTAAGTGGAGGCCAGAGACAGGTACTACAATAAAGCTGTGTCTGTCTGCATGGGTTTGTACGTAAGAGAGGTAGAGGCGACTAACTCTTCCTATTTTTCATTTGTAGAGAATTGCCATTGCAAGAGCTCTTCTTAAAGATGCACCAATCCTGATACTTGACGAGGTGACTTTTAGTTGCTCCTATGCTTCTCTCTTGCCTCCTAGGTTGATCTGCTGAACGCATAAAAACATCACACAGCTCAGCTTTATATTTCTTTCAAAACTTTCCTCGTGTCTAAGGCTTTATTAGACTGTGTCCCAGTTCACTCATGCATAGTATATAAATGTTCTTTGCTGCAGGCCACCAGTGCATTGGATGCAGTCAGTGAGCGCCTGGTTCAGGGTGCTCTGAACCGTCTGATGAAAGGCAGGACGACCTTGGTAATTGCTCACCGGTTGAGCACAGTTCAGAATGCTGATCAGATAGCAGTCTGCTCTGATGGCAGGGTTGTGGAACTAGGGACTCATTTAGAGTTATTGGCTAGAAATGGTCAATATGCTTCCTTGGTTGGCACTCAGAGGCTGGCATTTGAATGATATTCATAATTTTTATGCTCCCAATTGTTGTAAAAATGATGTGAATAAGTACATGTGAGTTTTAGAACAAAATAAAATTCATATTTCTCATATTTCTAGTTTGGGCAGCCACCACTTTTTAACTTCCATTACTGATTTTCTTTCCATCGTGCAGAGCAAAGGTACTCAATTGTATCACATCTAAAGCAATTAATGATCAAAGATTGGAAAGGAGACAGGTAGGTGACTAGAAAAGAGGCAAAAGCTTTTGATTCTCTCTTTTTTTTTCCCCTCCGTTTTTGTTTTGTTTTTTATTTGAGGGAGGTGGTTTATTGATAGTTGTAGTGGTTTTTAACTCTCATTATTCCATTAATTTTCTTTGTTGAATCTTTTGCTTATTTAAATTAAGTTACTTATTTTATTAAATAGTAAGTTATATCACTCTTTTTTATTTAAGTGGACAAGTTAATTATATAGCAGAAGCTAAAAGGCTACATAACATTGTAGCCTACCTTGTTTATATGACTGATTGTAGTGTTATTGTTAACCTGGCTCAGCTCTTCCCACTTAGTTTCCTTACACGGTCGAGGGTACAACTTTTATGCTGGTTTAGTTGATAGGTAATAATTGTCAAAAAAATTCCGATCTTTATACTATTTAAAGTTTGTGCTGAATTATTAAATGAAGAGCCATTAACACTGTCTATGGCTCTTGTTTTAGTGATGACTAAGAAATTAGTCTTTGTACGGTGATAAAGTCATATCTCATCTTTCCCTCAAAAAAAAAAAAAAAAGGGTCTCATCTCATCTTGGCATTGCCCTGAAAACGGTTGGTCCTGTTGTAATGATGTACCAGTATGGTTCTAACCCATATGATGGAACTCAAGATTGTGCTGTTCATTTAATGACCAACAGAACTGAAGATGTGCAAGATATTAATATAACGTTGAATCATAGAAAGGAAAACTCTTCTGAAACGATTAATATGCATTTCTTAAATTTGTCAAGGGGGGAGCTGGAGTATGTCATTACAAGGAGCTGAAATCGGTTTATACCTTTTTATTGATGGATTTGGTCATTTCATAGTAGCTCTATCAACTTTGTCAATCTTCTAGGTTGTTAACAAGGAGGTGAAAGCAGCCTATACAATTTTATCGATGGAATCAGTCATTTCATAGTAGCTGTATCAACTTTGTCGTTCTTCTCTTGCTATTGTTTTTCTATTTTTAGGATTGTTCTCTCCCAATACACACACATAAACATGGACCCACGTCCCACTTGCCGTACAGGATGGTTTTGGTGTCTTCAGCTGTGAAGATTAAGACCTCACACCCTAGTAAATGTTATTCCCGCAATACTAAGACACTTGGGCAATCAATTGCAACTATAAGACTTACAAATATTATGTTTATATGATTTAGGATGTATACAGTGGTACATAAAAGAATTGACAGTGGCAGACATACATAGCCTTCTGTTGAATGGTATTCTGTAGTATTTTCCTGTAAGAGATTAATATCGAAAGAAACAGACAATTGTGATCAATGGTTGTGAGTATTTTCCCTTGCTAAATACAATAGGGAAGATGATATTTTGAAATCTTTAGGAAGAAATAGAAAAAGAAATCATAGCGTTCAGGTCGGCAAGGCATTCAGTAGGAAGGCCAAGGAAAGAGTTCATTAAGATGTCGTTGATGGGTTGAACTGTTGCCACCCCAACCAGTCTGCACTTTCCCTCTTTGTCCAACCTCTGCCCTCTTCCACTTCTGATCATCCCCTCTGACTCCTCGGATGTCAGTACTGTCTCCACTTGTAGTGGAGGAGCTTTATAGATACTCCCAGCGGAGAAGAAAAACTTAGCTTTGAACTCAAGATCAACCTAAACATCCAGCATTAGGAACGTCAAGAATTAAGGTAAATATGGATTGAGCATCAAGAAGATTTTACTTTCTAACTGCCAGAAACTTTATTTATTTTTGTAAGCATTGCAGGTATTTTTGTACAGGCAGAGCAGGTAATGACAAGGCATGATTATTTCCATTTCAACTCTTAAGTTCTGTATAGATGCTTCTTTTACTGGTTGCTAGAACAATATTTTACTCTTTTTCTTTGTATGTTTTTTGGATAATGGGTATCTGGTGATGATGGTTAGATGTTAGTGAGTTGACACACAGACAGGTTTTGATTCTACAGCGAGGACATGCCATGTTTCTTTAGGAATGGTTTCAATTCAAGATTGCTAGAACCTATTAGACTCAAGGAATGGTTCTTGTTCTGCACCGAATTCTTACATGTATGTCTGAGAAGAGATAGCTAGGTATATCGTAAGCTAGTCTGATACCATAAATAGAAGAATATTTCTCTCGAAATCAGCTATGATAGATATATAACACGCGAGCTCCTCGTGAAAATACTATAAGATTTCTACAATCACATGTACATGTTTTGGAAATATAGGATTCAATCCCATAAAATAATGAAAACAGATCAGGATGTAATCCCTTAACCAATGGAAAGCAAAATTAATGGACCGGATGAGAACTTAAGAGCACGCTCTTCCCCTGACGACGTTACCAAAAT
>JAYMTT010000768.1:0-11560 GCA_036898025.1 Hypseocharis bilobata
TGGATTTGCAGCAAAGCTCACAGACCCTCAAGTTCAAAAGATATCAGGTTTATATACTAGGCAGTTTCATATCATAATGTTTGTTTTGTTTTTATTTTTCTTTCTTGTTTTCTTCAGTAAAAGAAGAAACAATAGCTGGTTAGCACATAACATGGTAGACATGCAATTGCGATCATATGTTATGCATGTTTCTTTTTTCTTTCTAGAGTTACCTGGAGTCGTTCGAGTCATGCCCAATCGCTTGTACAGCCTGCAAACAACGAGAAGTTGGGATTACCTTGGCCTCTCTCCTAACTTACCCAACAGCCTTCTGCATAAAGCCAACATGGGGGATGGGATTATTATAGGTCTCTTGGATACAGGAATATGGCCAGAGTCGGAAGTGTACCATGATGAAGGGCTGGGACCAATCCCTACCCGTTGGAAGGGTGGCTGTGTATCTGGAGAGCGCTTCAATGCTAGCACAGCTTGTAACAGAAAGTTAATTGGAGCTAAGTATTATCTTGATGGCTTTCTTTCTGAAAATGTCCAACCATTCAACACCACACAGAGCCCAGATTTCGCATCCCCAAGAGATTCCTTTGGGCATGGCACACACACATCCACCATTGCTGCTGGTTCTTTTGTGAGCAACGCGAGCTACAAAGGCCTAGGCCTTGGACTAGTAAGGGGTGGTGCACCACGGGCTCGTATAGCAATGTACAAGGTCTGCTGGAATGTGCCGGTGGGGCAATGCTCCTCTGCTGATATGCTGAAAGCATTTCATGATGGGGTGGATGTGTTGTCATTGTCTCTTGGCAATAGCATTCCTCTGTTCTCTGATGTTGATGATCGCGATGGTATTTCCACCGGTTCTTTCCATGCCGTGATCAAGGGTATCCCTGTTGTTTGTGCAGCAGCAAATGCTGGACCTTCTGCTCAGACTGTGGTAAATACAGCACCTTGGATCTTGACTGTGGCAGCTACCACCATTGATCGGTCCTTCCCTACACCCATTACTCTTGGGAACAACATAACCATAATGGTATCATATTGCCTTTGAGCATAAGTATCTCCTCTCCCTTTTCCCTCTCTTGCACTATATTTGATTTGGTGATTTCTGTAGGGTCAAGCCATGTTTGCAGGACATGAAATTGGTTTTACCAGTTTGGTGTACCCTGAGAACCCAGGACTGCGCCCAACACTAGCAGGGTAACACAATACTATCAATTAATATGCATAACTGCATATCCATTGTTTGACTTTTACTCTGAAAAAAGCTAATTTCTATAACAAGGCTGTGCCACTTGCAGAGTCTGTGAATCCCTTTCATTCAATAATACTTCTGTGGTGGGAAAAGTGGTTCTCTGCTTCACAACAGTAGCCGGGCGAGCTTCAGTTTCAAGTGCTGTATCTGCTGTGAGAGCAGCAGGTGGTGTTGGTGTGATCATCACCAAGAATCCCAGTGATGCCTTAGGTCCATGCAGCAGTGACTTCCCATGTGTAATTGTGGATTTAGAGTTTGGCACCCAGATGCTACTCTACATTCGCTCCACCAGGTATCATCACCATTACAATCATTACCATCATCACCATGTTTCTTTAGACATGTAGATTTTGATCAAATTTTGGAACACGCAGATCTCCTTTGGTAAAGATAAGCCCTTCAAAAACACTAGTGGAGAAGCCTATCTCGACGAAAGTTGCATACTTCTCATCTAGAGGACCAAATTCGATTGCTCCAGCCATTTTAAAGGTACAAAATCCTATTGATGGCATGAAATTGTGCTGCCCATGTCTGAGATCCTTATTAATGCAAGCCAGTTGTTTGTATGTTTCCACAGCCAGATGTGGCTGCGCCTGGTGTAAGTATACTTGCAGCTAGTTCTCCTTATGACCCCTTCATGGATGGCGGGTTTGCTCTACACTCAGGAACATCAATGGCAACCCCTCATGTCTCAGGCATCGTGGCGCTTCTCAAAGTATTACACCCTGATTGGTCCCCTGCTGCTATAAAATCAGCACTGGTTACATCAGGTACATCTATAACCATTCAGAGAATCCTTCCTCTAATTGTTGATATTATCAGTTATGATCCATGGCAATAACTAGCACAACCCTTTATTTCTTGAAGCCTGGAAGACTGATCCATTTGGTGAGCCTGTCTTTGCTGAGGGGTCTCCTCGTAAGCTTGCAGATCCCTTCGATTATGGAGGTGGTATTGTGAAGCCAGACAAGGCTGCAGAACCTGGTCTCGTATATGACATGGGCACAATTGACTACATACATTACCTCTGTGCTGCGGGCTACAATGACTCGGCTATCACTCAGCTTCTAGGACAAACTACAACATGCCCCGGTGCTAAGCCCTCCATTCTGGATGTGAACCTGCCTTCCATCACTATTCCAAACCTGAGCAAATCCACTACCCTGATCAGAAGTGTCACAAATGTTGGTCCCCTCAACTCAGTATACAGAGCCCACATTGAACCTCCAATTGGCATAACCGTGGCTGTGACACCTGATATATTGGTTTTCAACTCAACCACAAAGACCATCTCTTTCACAGTTACAGTCACTACCACTCACCAAGTCAACACTGGGTATTACTTTGGGAGCTTGACCTGGACGGATGGGGTACATACTGTGACAAGTCCAATATCTGTTAGAACACAGATTATACAATATTACGTAGATGACAATTGAGAATTATAATCATCCATGTAAGAAAATCAATCATTCAGTAAATAAATGATCGAATCACCCAAGGAAATAATAAAGGGGAAATTATCAAGTAAAATTTTAATTAATTATTACAGAATGAGAATGCACATTTGAAAAGAAAAATAAGGATACCTAGATGCCTCCATAATTATATGCTACCCTGCACCTGCCACACTCATTGGCCTTACCCACCATGATTGACCTCCATGGTCACCACCCACCTACAAAACATACACCTTGATGTCAGTGTCAATTGTCCGAAAGCCCACTCAATGCAACACAGGACTTCAAAAGCATTATAAGGTTCATTATAGCAACACTTTTTCCTTGCTCTTATCATGTCTTCCTCTGAAAAAGAACACCCCCACTCATGTAATTGGAGAAACAAGAAAAGCAAAAGCACAAAAGTTGGGATTGGTGGGGATATATGGGAATCTTATGCTGACTTTAACAAAAAGATGTACAAGGAACATGCATACGTCAATACAAATGCAACAGCATCATCACTCAACACTGCTATTGTTCATTGGGCAGACCAATAAAGGATTCACAAAGATCATGTAGGGTTTACATTAATGCTTCTAGGATACATAATTGTAGAGAGATATCACAAGATCATGCTTGAACTATAGAATGTACAAGTTTCGTAGTTTGATCATGCTTGGACACATCAGGACACAAGACTTGACACAGTTGTAATGAAAACCATGATATTGAGCAGTAGGATTCATAATTTTAATCTGCTGGGTGATCCACAAGCACCTGTAGCCTACTGCTCAAGTTGACCATAAAATGCTGGAAAAAGTGTGGATGAAGCAGGTCATTATAGTTTCAGCGATTTTTTCCACTCAAAATCAAATCTCACATGGAATATAATCCCTCATATGTTATGCTCAAAGCTAGGAAGTTTCACCAAATATCATTCTCATTCTAGCAGAGGCCATGGTAATAATACATATTTTGGTTGCTCTTCCAGTCACTGAGCATAAATAGAAAAAGTGAACCAAAAGAAGAAAAAACGAAATAGAAAAGATGTTTTCCACCAAAAAAAGTAATAATGAAATAAAAAAATGTTTCACTTTCTATAAGTCCATGAAGTTTTATATGGTCATTGATGCCGGAATAGCTAACTTACAGACCTTGGCACATTTGCAATAGAAAAACTCAAAACACATACTTATCTCTCTGTATCATTTGCTGATGGGAACCAATTCAAGTAAATGGAGATGCACAAGAAAGAACCTCTTCATCATGATTGTTGCGCTCCTTGTACTTCAACAACTATGTCATATCTCCGTGTTATTTGTTGAGGCAAGTAATGTGAGTATACATGTGCAACTTTAACCTCCAGTTCTGCCCACTCTTTTTTCCTTTTCCAGCAGTTACTTAACAGGGAATAGTTTCAGGTATACATTGTGTATATGGGAGAGAAGAAGGATGAGGATCCTATAACTACCAAGAAGTCCCACCACAAAGTGCTATCAGCCTTGCTAGGAAGGTATTAGTTAAGATCTACAATCATTAATATAGTAAATCTTGATATAGACTTTGCACTCAGAAATATAAGATGACTGTCAAGATTTTGTTCATGTATTGAAGCAAAGAAGCAGCAAAGAGTTCAATTATCTACAGCTATAAGCATGGCTTCTCCGGATTTGCTGCAAGGCTAACACAATCTCAAGCGGATGAAATTAGAGGTAAAATGATTTGCTAGAGAGTGAACCTGGTGAGCTAGCCTCTTTTCAGCATCTTTGAATATTGGTATTTATAAACTGCAGAGTATCCTGGAGTTGTCCAAGTGATTCCAAATCGCATCCACAAACTTCATACAACCAGAAGTTGGGATTTTATTGGGCTCCACCAGCATTCTTCAATAACTCCTATGACTGAAAGATATTTTGGTGATGGCACTATCATTGGTGTTATAGATTCAGGTAACATATTGTTTGATTATTATCATTACCAGCACCAAAAGGAACTATCTGCATAAATTTGAAACCGCGCAGGAGTTTGGCCAGAGTCTGAAAGCTTCAATGACATAGGCATGGGTCCAATCCCATCACACTGGAAAGGAATTTGCCAACAGGGAGAGCACTTTAACTCCACCAATTGCAACAGAAAACTTATTGGAGCTCGCTGGTTTGTGAAAGGAATCACTGATCAAATTAAGAAGCCCGTAAACGCAGCTAGATTCAGGGAATTTCTGTCACCACGAGATTCAATTGGCCATGGTACGCACACAGCTTCTACAGCAGCTGGGTATTTTGTAGAGAAGGCAAACTATAAAGGACTGGCTGCAGGATTGGCAAGAGGAGGAGCACCTCTTGCTCACTTAGCAATTTACAAGGCTTGCTGGGGTTTTGGAGGCTGCTCTGATGCTGATCTTTTAAAAGCATTTGACAAAGCCATACATGATGGAGTGGACATCCTATCCGTGTCCATTGGAATTGAGGTCCCATTGTTCTCATATGTTGATCACCGTGATTCAATTGCAACTGGCTCCTTTCATGCGACCGCAAAGGGAATCACTGTAGTTTGCTCAGCAGGAAATGATGGCCCTTCCTCACAAACAATTGTGAATACTGCACCTTGGCTCGTCACCATCGCAGCCACCAGAATAGATAGAGCCTTCCCAACACCCATCACACTTGGAAATAACTACACTCTCTGGGTAAACTGAATGATGCTGAAGATCAAAGCAGGCAAATAATGGTATCTGCTATGACATCTGATCATGGTTCTCTTCTGCAGGGCCAATCCATAGATGCCGGAAAACATAGCAACAAGTTTGTGGGTCTTACATATTCTGAACGCATAGCCATAGACTCCATGGATGATTCAGCGTGAGACCTCTTTTGTTTTTTGTTTTTTTTCTTTCTTCATGTTTTAAATTTTTATTTCTCCAACATACTGTGTTGTGATGTTGTTCCATACAGCAAAGATTGTGAGCTAGGAAGTCTTAATGCAACATTAGCAGCAGGGAAAATCATACTTTGTTTCTCCAACTCAGATGACCAAGATATAGTGTCTGCATCAACTGCAGTGAAGAAAGCAGGAGGAGTTGGGCTCATATTTGCACAATTTCGTAGTGATGGACTCGACTCATGCAATTCAATTCCATGTGTTAGAGTTGATTTTGACGTGGGTACACAAATAGTTTTCTACATCAGAAAAGCAAGGTAAGATGTAAGAAGATGCAATAAGGACATGAGAAACTGCATGTTCATTCAAACGAGTACAATTAACTTTTCCCACCTTTCTTTAAGGTATCCAACTGCAAAGCTGGGTCTTCCCAAGACTATTATAGGGAAATGGGTAGCTCCAAGAGTTGCATCCTTTTCATCCAGAGGGCCTAGTACTGTTTCGCCTGCAGTGCTAAAGGTACAACCAATCAGCTAATTTCTTATTATACTCCATGTTAAGATATTGTAATACAAATAATATAACAAGTGAGTAAAGGTCGGTTAGATAATTGTTTTAACATTATAGAACTGTCATTACTTTCAAAATGGAACATGATAGAAACAAAAAAATTGCTAATACAAAGGAAGAACTGACTCATAGAGCTCTATCCTAACAAACACTTTATTCAAGGAGAAGGCATGAAGTCAGTTGGTAGTGCATTACTTTCTCCAATAAATACTTTTTGGTAAAATTGATTATCAAATTAAAGCTTCAGAAGAAATTTAATTAAGTATTAAAAGATTGTAACAACCAGATTATGATAGCAGTACCCAGATAAATCAAACTGAATATAATTAACAAAATAAAGAACATTATATTATCTGTAGCAATCCATGACTTGCATATCAGATAATTAAAACTGAGAAATTAAGAGAGTATTAAAAAGCTTACTTCTTGTTGGAAAGGCATGGTAGTTGTGAGCCATAGTTTCTTCTTGACATTCTCGTTGTCTTTGTATAACGCCATATTCATCCTCTCTCTGATGTTTGGTTAATGGTGGTAGCCTGACATAGGTGCACCAGGCGTGATGATATTAGCTTCATATCCACCAGTCAACAGAAAACATGCAACCAAGTATAAGTTTCTATCAGGAACTTCAATGGCATGTCCCCATGTGGCAGGAGTTGCAGCTCTCATCAAATCTTTACATCGCAGTTGGTCTCCTGCAGCCATAAGATCGGCTCTTGTAACTTCAGGTGAGTTAGATGCAAACAGTTTGTTTGTATATTATTTTTTTTGGTCAAGACCATGCACATCTATAACGAAAGCATCAATATGAATGCAAACGACAGCTTTCCAGACCGGAACAGATGGAACAAATATATCTGAGGGTCCCACTCACAAGGCAGCCGATCCATTCGACATAGGTGGTGGGCATGTCAATCCCATGAAAGCTGTGGATCCAGGGCTCATATACAACATTAGCAAAGAGGACTACATTCAGTTCCTCTGCTCCATGGGTTACAGCACTGCATCTATCACCAGTTTAGCTCAAAGCCGGATCAGTTGTGTGGAAAATAGTCTTCTTGCACAGAACCTCAATCTCCCTTCAATCACCATTCCAGACCTCAAAACAAGAACGACAGTTACACGAACAGTAACCAATGTGGGACACATGGATTCAGTGTATAAAGCACTAGTGCAGGCTCCACATGGCATAAAAATGATAGTAGAGCCTAAGCTATTAAGATTCAATATAACCGCCCAAATACTTCCTTTCAAAGTAACCTTCTATTCAACTCAAAATCTGCATGGAGACTATCGATTTGGAAGCCTAACATGGACTGATGGTGAACATTTTGTCAGAAGTCCTATAGCTATACGTGTCGTCATATTTGAATCATTTGCAGATGTATGAGTCCAAGATAGATTAAAACTGGAGAGAATAATCATGCTACATGTACAAGTATGAAATTGTGTGTGCCTGCTTCAGCCCTGAAAATGTAACTTAACAAGACAAAGAAAATCTCATTTTTATCAAATCCATAAGAACCATAGTTAAAGTTTCTGTTTAACTTAGTATCAGCTCTCTCTATGTACCATGCGTTGCGATTTCACAAAGCAACATAATAGGGCAGTTTGATTTATTTTCTATATTACCTTTCAACATATATTACTATTAAGCAGCAACTAAAACACATTAAATATATCTTTCTTTCATGTTCTTGTGCAAAAACTGTCATCTTGGCAGCATCTTTATATCACTATTGCATCCTAAAGCACTCAATGTATTATTATATTAGCACAGGCAGAGAACAACTCTAATTGGTGTTTACCTGCCCATTTAAACAGATAACTCCACAGGGTTTTTACACAGGATTCAACATAGCTGGTAGTGTAATTAGAAAGCAGACCACAATAACTCAGGGGACTGAGAATCGCTCTTTGAGTCATTTCGTCGAACACATTGTGGGCTGTGCTATCTGCTAAGTTCATGCTTACTTGTACGAATCACTATTGTACATATTAATTTCGAAAAGTCATACTAACTAGAATACGAAACTGTAATGATTTTTGAAGTTTGAGATAGAAAAATAAATAATTTAATAAATAAAAGAAACATAAAATACGAAATTATTCATTTCCATCTAAATGAATACATATTTAATTTTGTGTAAATTGTTTTTTAATTGTTTTTAAGATTATTCGAATAAACTGAATCTGAAATCATATGATACTAGTAAATAGTGATAGTTACAAATTGCTTTTCGTAAATTATCTTTAAAAAATTATTAAAAGAAATTAATCTGACAAAAAAAAAACTTAAAAAACAGAATTATTCATTGAACAGAAAATAAAGAAATTAGCAAAAGCGAGATAAAACGCACTTCTGAGTTATGAATCCGCATGCGCTTGAATACAACTAAATCAGCCGTCGGATGATCTTGAATCAACGGTCAAAACAAAGCAGAAACGTTCACGCGGATCGATCTTATTAACCGTCGATAAGAAATCCATCCAACGGCTCCAGTTTCAATATTTTGACTGGGCGCCACTGCCTAAATTGAAGTCCTGCTAAAAAGTTTGACCGCCAAAACCAAAGTTTCAAAGCTAACCCCAATATAAAATCCCCCAAAACCTCTCCAATCTCATCAGCCAATTTTTACTTGAAAGCTCAATCGTGTTTGGGAAGTCAGAAAATTTTTCCGAGAAAATGTCAGGAAGAGGAAAGGGAGGTAAGGGTTTGGGGAAGGGAGGAGCCAAGAGGCACAGGAAGGTGCTGAGGGACAACATCCAAGGCATTACCAAGCCAGCCATTCGAAGGCTCGCTCGCAGAGGTGGCGTGAAGCGTATCAGTGGTCTCATCTACGAGGAGACCCGAGGTGTTCTCAAGATCTTTCTGGAAAATGTTATTCGTGATGCTGTTACCTATACTGAGCACGCTCGGAGGAAGACGGTGACTGCCATGGATGTGGTCTATGCTCTGAAGAGGCAGGGCCGTACCCTTTATGGCTTCGGCGGCTGATCTGCTAGATCCACTTCTTTTGTGTTTTTGTTTGTTTGTTTCTAAGGTGTTTCTTGCATCCCTTTTTGTAGTTGATCTGAGCGTCTATCATTTCTGATTATCAATGGAAAGGTCAACTGTATATTGACTAATGGAGTAGCATTTGAATCTGTAAGGAAATTACTATTGCAAGAAATGGAATTTACCAGTTTTATTTTTGAAATTTGTTTTAGTACTTTTGTGAGCTTCAAGCTTTTGATGTGATGAACTGTTTAAAAAGGATCACTTTATCAGGTTTACATCGATGATCTAAGTCGGTATATTAACAAATTGATTCAACCTGGAATCTGAAATGAGTGTTGTCATGGCTTGATGAGTAATTTGTTGCTTAATTGTGAGTTGGCATATACATTTTAGTAGATTTTTGCTTAGTTGTGACCTAATGAAAAATTTGAAACAAAGTTTTATTGGAACTAGGGATGGATATAGAGTATTGGGATTTTTAGAATTTGGGATTGTAATTTAATTGTCTACTTTATATTTTGTTGTAGGCTTGCTGTGATGTTGTGAAGATGCTTGAACAAAGGATTCTTCCATCATTCATTGTGATACGAGCAAGCATCAATTATGGTATGGCTACATTCTCTTTTCTACTTCCTGCTTGAAATGTTCCTGAACTTGTTTTGTCGTTTACATGACTGCTGGAAAAAGAATGCGATTTACATGAATGAGTGATGTTCTTGTTTACTGAGGAAAGTCTCAAAACAAGTTCTATGTAGTATGTGTTTGTTATATAATTGAGTGATGCTTAGATCATATCAGCTTTTAATGAATGGTATTGTTGTTGTCCTGTCGCACCCAATTCTGCTTTCTGCTAAACATATTTGCGGCTTGATAATGTAGGCTTTTCCTTTCTAACATTTTGCTCTGATGTGCTGATTATCTTTGTATGTTTTGATAATTGCATCAAACAACCTCATTTGAAGCATGTTATTGGTTTAGTTTGTTTTCTCACTACAAGAGCAGTGTCATTTTGAAAATTCCAGCATTTTAGTATACTTTCATTTCATTTACGGAACTCTCGTGAATAGATTAGACCAATTTAAATCCTTCCTAGATTAGTTTTTTAAGGTTTCTTATCCTTAGAAACTTATGACATAGCAGTCGAGCAGAGCTATATACAGAGGAAGTAGTTAGAAATAGAGTTTGACACTGTTAGAGATAGGGGAATTAGATTAAGTAGGATAGATGAATACACAAATATGGAGCTCAATCATTCCTACAGCCCCCACCCTGTCCTGAATTCTTCTCTGATAGGAGACGTTTGCGCTCATCTGAATGCCCAGTAGCTGCAGGAAATAATCGGATCATTCATGATGATGTAGATGCTTGAGGCTGAGACTTTTCTCCTGAAACAGCGTAGATCTGCACAAAGGGCAGGTCACCTGACCCTTATCCACCCACCCATCCAGGCAGTGTAGATGAAAGACATGAGAACAATTAGACAGCTCCCTAATGACATGGCTTCTCTCCAGGCCGTCCAAGCACACAGAACACACCATATCCTCCTCCTTCCTACGTTCAGCTCTCCGGAGAAGGTACTCGCCATATTCTACAATGGGAAGCTTCTTGATGAGTGAAGTTAGGGTTTGGACGGGGACAGTGATGACCGAGAGACCATCCATCATAACATAGTTGTCAGGGAGACGCTCAGGCTGGTCTTGCAGTTTGAGCAGACCCAGGTGATTGAGGATGGACACGACCATGGTCTTGAACCACCTCACAAGGTAGATAACCACCAAGATAATGCTTAAGCATTTGTGCATCCTAACACAAAGTAAGCCCGTCTCACTCACTCACTCACTGATCACGGTTTACAGAATAGCGATGGTGATGAGATATTGATTGAACTGAAGACAAGAATGAAGAAACTGATGTATTGGATTGGAGAGAAGCTGAAGGATCCGTTGAAGAACTAGAATTAAATTGAGAAGTGGTTTTGTGTTCTAGAAGCTCGCATTGCTGTGTAATATAATATAATAGTGAGATTTTTTATTTGGGTTAGCTTACAGGAATCTTTTGAGTAGAGAATTTTTAGAATTACATCATCGAAAAGCACTTGCCACTGTCTTTTGATTTTTTGATTTTAGGGTTTTATTTCAAATCATTTGTTTTTCTTAATAAAAATTGTTTAACTCATTGACCTAAATCCTTATTAGGATCATATGTGTTTGTTTAATACTTTTGATTACAGAGCATGGCATAACACTTTACACAAAAGTAATCATTCTTCTGGTTGAATTAATTTTTTTTTGAAGTATGAGGTTTTGCTTGTTTTGTTAACTATGTCGTGCCATCCACTTCCTTTTTGCTAATGAAATCAAATCGCTACTAAATAAATTTGATGATTAAAAAAAAAGTTGCTCATAAGGTACTGGTTAAGGTGCG
>JAYMTT010000769.1:0-11559 GCA_036898025.1 Hypseocharis bilobata
GTCCTGCTAAAACTCTGATAGATACGTTGCAGGCCGCTGGAATGGGACCGCGGAGGATTATGTCAGCCCTGATAAAAGAGTATGGTGGCATAAGCAAAGTTGGGTTTACTGAGGTGGATTGCAGGAATTACATGAGAAATAATCGCCAGAGGAGCTTAGAAGGAGACATTCAGCTGTTGCTGGATTATTTGAGGCAAATGCATGCTGATAATCCCAATTTCTTTTACGCAGTGCAAGGTGATGAGGATCAAAGTACGAGCAATGTCTTCTGGGCTGATCCAAGGGCAAGGGCAAACTACACTTATTTTGGTGATACCGTTACATTTGATACAACTTACAGGTCCAATCGCTACCGTTTGCCTTTTGCACCCTTTACTGGTATAAATCATCATGGACAGCCTGTTTTGTTTGGTTGTGCTTTCCTAATTAATGAATCTGAGGCATCTTTTGTTTGGTTATTTAAGACGTGGCTGACAGCTATGTCTGGTTGTCCTCCAGTGTCAATCACTACTGATCATGATGCGGTTATAAGGTCTGCCATCACTCAGGTTTTCCCAGAGACCCGCCACCGTTTCTGTAAATGGCACATTTTTAAGAAATGTCAAGAAAAGTTGTCCCATATATTTCTTCAACATCCAACTTTTGAAGCAGATTTTCATAAATGTGTGAACTTGACTGAATCGGTTGACGAATTTGAGTCTTGCTGGCTATCGCTTGTTGATAGATACGATCTCAGGGATCATGAGTGGCTTCAATCTATATACTCTGCTCGTAGACAGTGGGTCCCAGTATATCTGCGAGATACCTTCTTTGCTGAAATGTCCATAACCCAGAGAAGTGATAGTATGAACTCATACTTCGATGGGTATGTGAATGCCTCAACCAATTTGAACCAGTTTTTTAAACTATATGAGAAAGCACTGGAAAGTCGCAATGAAAAGGAAGTGAAAGCTGATTATGATACGATGAATACTTCCCCAGTTCTGAAGACCCCATCTCCTATGGAGAAACAAGCATCTGAGCTTTACACTAGAAAGTTGTTTACAAGATTTCAAGAAGAGTTAGTTGGGACGCTTACATTCATGGCATCAAAAGCTGAGGATGATGGAGAAATTATCACATACCAAGTGGCAAAATATGGAGAGGACCATAAAGCTTACTATGTTAAGTTTAATGTTCTTGAGATGAAAGCAACTTGTAGCTGCCAGATGTTTGAGTTCTCGGGTCTACTTTGCAGACATATATTGGCAGTCTTTAGAGTGACCAACATGCTTACTCTGCCATCACATTACATCTTGAAACGATGGACACGAAATGCCAAGAGTAGTGTTATATTGGAGGACCATGCTAGTGATGTATATACTAATTATCTAGAATCTCATACTGTCCGATATAATACATTACGCCATGAAGCCTTTAAATTTGTGGATGAAGGGGCAACATCTGTGGAGACTTATAATGTGGCAATGGATGTTCTGCAAGAAGCTGCAAAAAAAGTTTCTCTTGCAACAAAAAATGATGGGAGAACCGTGACAGCTAATGGTCGTGTTAGGGCAGACTCAGCAAGTGTTGTGAGTCGGCCTAATCAACCTACTAGGGATCATCAAGCAAGCTTGGGTCAACATTTGTCTGAGGTTAGAGTCATTTTTGTATTTACTGCTTTCCTTTTCTTTCTGACTGGTGGTTATTTATAGTGGCTTGTAATTTGCTTATATATTTTCTCCTAACTAGTATATATGCGCAAATTTTCTCTTTTTTTTTTTTTATAAGTGAATTCCTTCTCGTTTTTATGGTTTCTTAGAATTGTACTGAGTCTGACTCTTGGATCTTAGTATTTTTGCCTTCATATGTAGGCTGATGGTAGTGGAAACTTTTAAGTAGTTATTGTGAAGTTCCTTGAATTTTCCTATGTGTGTTCTAAGGGTATCTGATCATAACCATTTTCGTAGGCGCTCAAAATTTGGGCTCATGTGCTGGGAAGTAGTGTATATCTTCGTTTTAAGTTCTTGGTTCCTTTGGATGAACTAAGTTATTCTTAGGTTGTAACTTGGTGCTTTTGTTGTTGAAACTTGCCTGTTATGAAATGTTAATTGCTCTGGATGCTAAAGAAGTGTATAGGAGATTCCTCAACCGGTTTTTTTTTTTTCCTTTGCAACTCATGGTTGTTTAAATACCTTCCTGCAGTAGCTGGTTAAATGCAAGACATATCTCATTTTTATACTGGCCATACCCGTTTTGTATCATTATATCACACTAAGTACCATACATATCTGGAGGTTTTGATGGATAATAGTATTTTTTTGTGTTGCATTTTCTGGTTATTTTAGATGCATGAGAATGATGAAGTAATTACCTTGTGATGAATGGTGCATGATTTAATGTATGCTTTGATGCTTTGTTCATTCTGAAGCCTGAACACTGATTAAGTTGGGGCATGTTTTGTAGGGTTGTCGCACCACAAAGAGTCCAAGTCTATGGTTTTAGTTTATTTCCTTATGATATTGTTCAAATTTTGAAGTTCTGGATTTATTTTAGTTTATTTCCTTATGATATTGTTCAAATATAGAAGTTCTGGATTTTTCATTGGATTGAATGACTTGATTACAGTGAAGTAGCACCGACTTGCTTTGAAATGGCTCTAGTATGATAATAATATGTTAAAACTTCCATTTTCTTAATAGCCCTCTTAAAATATCATCTTGTTTCAGGAAAATACATTTGTGCTTCCTTACATATTTACAAGTTACAAAATATTGTACTTTAATTGTGTTCTAAATTTTATTTAAAACGTTCATATTAATACAACTTTTACAATGATGAAGGTTATAGTTGGATTTTTTTTCTTATTACCTTCTCACATATTTACAAATTACAAAGCATTATATTTCAATTTTGTCCTAAGTTTTACTTAAAACAATTGATGCTCACAAATATAATTGTTACAATGATGAACATTATAGTTGAAAATTGTGGTCCTATACTTTCAATAAGAAAGACACATATTAATGGACATCCCAATATAGATGGGGTTTATTTTTGATATGGAGGGAATGTACGTATTTTGGAGTTGGGTTAAGGGTTGTATGGAATGGATTTTTTCTTGAAGCAGTAAGAAAATAGCTGATCATTGATTTGTCACTAAAAGGTAGAGGAGGATAAGTGGTAGCTCTTCCTCTGAATGAAGGGAAAATGTCCACTTTTGAACCTTAGGGATGGGTTAGGATGGGCATTCCTTGTGGGGGTTAAGATGGTAAATTGAAACTATAAATCCTTTTGTCTAACCAGTCATCAGAGTAACATAGTTGTTCTCTGGGATATATCAGGATTGCATTCCCACTGGTTGGGAGGGATATTCTCTTGTTAAACATCAGGTTTCTCTAATGAAATTTTGTTTAGTTGGCTTCTTTGTTATGAGATTACGTGTTCTTTGAGATTCAGTTGGTTGGTCAATAATATTATCTTTTTATGATGTCAGATTTTGCACATTGTGTAATGTTATTTACTTGTCATCTGAAATAAAAATTGTTCAGTGTTAGTGCACATCTTTCATGAAGTTTTCTGTGCTTATACTGTTTCTCATTGTTTGACACGTATTGACTCAGTCTGAAATGTTCATCTACATACCTGAGATGCTGTTATTTTGCAGGATGATATGGACAAGAAAATCCGAGAACTTACCAATGAGCTAGAGTGTGCAAATAGGAAGTGTGAAGTTTATCGGGCTAATTTGCTTTCAGTTTTAAAAGACATGGAGGATCATAAGCTACAGCTATCAATTAAAGTGCAAAACATAAAGATTAGTATGAAAGATGGCCTCTAAAGGTGCAAAAGAGGTTTTTTGCCATGTAGTTCTCATTTTATTTATGTTTTTATGTTTTTATTTGACTTTATGTAGGACAATAGTTAGGGATGGTGTAGATTTTGGAAATCTTTCACACTATGTCTTGTACAGTGTACTAATGCGCTTATATGCTTTCATTATTAATTTTGAAGTTAATACTTCTTTTTTTCCGGGAACAATGGGGATGTGTGGCCTCTCGCCTCTATGAATAATGTGTATACAATTTTTTGTAAATTGTACGGACACCACTAAATTTAACAAGGGGGTTTGAATTTGTCCTTTGTCCTTTTCTTTATATTTTTTTTTCTCTTAGCTGTCTTTTATTTGTGAATTCAACGCTCTACTTGTTTTTACTAATATTTGCACATACTCACTCTCTCTCTCTCTCTCAGCTATTTTTCATTTCCTTTGTTTAATAACAAAATAATATTTATCTCGAAGAAAAGCTGGAAAATAGTAGAGAAAGTGTAGAATTAGCCATAACTTAATAATGGACTACGCGGCAACTTGTGCTGATATAAAATTAAACTGCAAATAGAAACAAGTAGACGAAGAATGGTTATACATTTTACCCATTTTTTCTTAACTATCTTACAGGCCAAGAAATAATCTACAAAATAACTGATTAAACATGCAGATCCATTTTATAAATCTTGGTTGAAGTATTAAGGGGATTGATATTCCACATATCTTCCCATTAGTGGATTCAACATCTTTGTTTTTCTCTCTCTGTGGTCCCATTTTACTTTTGCTTCTTTCATCACAATGGATTCTAGTCTGCAACTTTTCAACTGTAACCGTGTAGGGGTAAAGTAAGTATTATGAGAACAAGGCTGCAAATAAGGGAACCGAGTACACGCTCCTTTCTCTCTCCTCTCTCTTTCTCAATTTAGGGTTTCCTCACAAAGCTGCGGCTTCTCTTGCGCCCTGTTATCGACGCCTTTCTTCTTCTTTATGACAGCGACGGCTCTAAGTAGGTTTCTCTCTCTTCCGTTTCTCTATATATATATATTTTTTTATATTTTCTTTGCCCTATGTCTCTATCCATCCCTTGTGTTCTTTCTTTTTTGTCCTTTTTTCATGTTACGATTTCACGATGATCTCTGCTTTCCCGGGTAAGATCTGGTATTAATCTACCAATTTCAGTTTATTTGTGTTCTATCTCCGTTGGCTTTTGTAAAATTTCAGGTTCTAAAAAATATTTATCGACAACTCTTCTCTTCCTTTGAAGATGTTGATGGTTCTCTTTCTGAGAAAGACTAGAAAGAAATTTGTATGCAAATTTTGTTTATGAGCGACTTATGGAAGAATTTCATAAGCTATTAGATGAGAGAGACAATCTGAAATCTCAAATTAAAAAGCTTCGGGAGAACCACAAACAAAAGACTCAGATCGACGAGAAGTGTCGCAATTTACAAGTGGAGATAGCCAGCTTCAGGCAAGTCTCAAAGAAACTAATAGTTAGGGTCGTCGTTAGTTGGAAGCTCAAATTAAGGAGCTACAAGCTGAAAATTTTAGTTTAAAAAAGAATATTGGTGATTTAGACACCCTTAGAACTCAGTGTGATGATTTAAGGATGGAAAATCTGGTTTTGAAGAACAATCAATGTGCTTTGTTTAACTTAGAACAAGAACTTCATGTGTATAAAAATAAAGTTAGTGATTTGTCTGCCAAATTGAGAAAGCAGACATTCGGTGATGAGGAAATCTGTCCGAGACTTCAAAAATCTTTGCAGGTTGCAATCGGCTAAACGCTTTGGTATGATTATTCGACTGGATGATGGAAAATCTTTTTGGATCTAGTTGAGGAAAGAAAAACAAGTGGTTGTTTGTGATCATTGCAGTGGTCAAAATCATGTTACATGTAAATGTCCATCTCATGCAATGCTCTGGCAGACAGGTATCGAAGTAAATCCTCTGAAGGTAGGTCCTGGTAGATGCAACATTTAGTCACTGGCTAAAGATTGCTAATTTTCGATTTCAATAAATTGGATCTTTCCTGAAATTTCTATCGTGTATTTGAAAAAATTTGAAAATGTTAAGCATAATAATCATTTAATTAATATTAAGTATTTGACATTTAATTATAACATGGCATCCATGATTCTCTACTTGGTACAGCAGCAAATGGCCAAATGTGCTTGAACACATAATGTTTTCTCATGTTTTCTACATGTACTTCAGGTCTTGCTATGTACAATAAGCATCTTTGGATCTATTTATTCTATTATAAAAGGGGGGAAATTGAGTTAGAAACAAAATACTATATATATATATATATATTAAATTATTTGTATATGAAAATAATAAGAATGAATGACAAATAGCAGATGATGCTTGTTTGTTAGTAGGAGGCTAGGAGCCATTTGTTATAATATTTAATGTGACATCAGCAAATGTTCCGTTATATAGAGAACTCAGATGCCAACATTCTGATTTCACAACTTTATACGTCTTAGAGAGTAAACTTGATATTATTTGCGTAATATTATTTAGAATCTGCCGATGTTAGGAATACTCCTAACTTGGTTTAAGAATAGCAATTGGCCGAAATCTTGACGTCCTTGAGGAATTGAGAACTGATTATATCTATGTCATAATGCATGAACTCATGGAGCCTGTTTTCCTTGGTGAATGTAGCCCTTTATTATGCTAGTTGGGCTACATTGTGGAGAATGAGATGTGTTTTAAATATGATCATACACATTCATGGAGGGAAAAAGCCTTTTTGCAGAATTTCTAGTTGATAGTGATATACGCTCCAAAGGGTGCAAGTTCTGAGCAGGAAGCTGCTAAGCAATTCTTCTTGAAGGGCATTTATCCCTGACATATCCCTTTTTATTGTAAGCATTCTGTTATGTGTTTTCTTGTGCTTATAGTTGTTCTTAGAAATCATCTTCTTTATCCTAACTGGAATTCTTAGCTTATTCAAATACTATCCAAATTCCAAAGTTGCTGGTGAACTTTCGTGAACGATTGCTAGAAGCATAACCATACAGATATCTCTATTTAGTACTTATAGAATCATGAAATCTGTCAAGAAGGGTGTGATTATGACAGTACGAGACTAATTTGTCATGTTAGCATTTTCTTGGGGCTGCTAAGCTTTCAATTTGTCTAACAAGCATCAATCAGTAGGCTCTGGTTTCTCTTCTAGAAGCACTTGCTGCATGTATCATCTGATTCTCATAATCATTTTAGTACACTCATAAGTCATTACATCCTTTACTTTAAAGTTTACTTAATATACTCAGATTTTCTTTATTCGCCGCTGTATTACATTTGTTTGAGTAACTTGCCGAGTTCCAATTCCAACGGCTAAATATGAAGGTGAGACTGCTGCATTAATATTTGCAATAGTTGATACTATGGACTTTATTGTGCACTTAATTGTTTATCATAGCAAAAATTAATTGCTTTTTCTATATTTATTTCAAATTAATAAGTGCAGGCAGCCAGGCCGGAGCCGAAAATTGTAAGATCTTATCCCAAGTTTCTCTTTTTGCATGTTCCCCTATTATGATCTTACCAATCAGAATAATGTGGTCCAAGAAATGAGCTATGGTACATCATTGATGAGTGATGACTAACATCAAAGTTGGGGCTTATTACCCCTCCTTAAATGTAAGCTTATGTGAATTCGAATGTGCAAGACTTTTTTATAACGTTCTTCTCTCTTTCCCCTATAGTAACCCTTCTTTCTAGCTCTCTCGTTCCTGCCTATATTGTCATCATTAGTAGGTCTAGCTTCTCATGAGTCATGAGCGCATGAATTTTTTGTTATCGTTCTTGCCATACTGCTCCTCATCCATCTTACTGTTTGAGTATTCGTTTATGCTCGGTCATGTCTTAGCTGTCGCATAATTCCTTTTTTCTTTTGGGTTCTTTATGTAAAGTAGAATTCCATGATAAGATCATTAGTTACATCTACATTTTCTCTCTTTCTTCATACCCAAATGAATGCAGAATTTAGTTGGTAGGTCTGATATGATGAGGCCGAGAAATCAGACTTTGATTTTTCCTGATCTTTTGCAATTATTTGTATCACTGCTCATTTATTTTTAGTGTCATTGGGAGCCTGGAGGGGCCATATTGCTCTGTTCCTCTTGAGGAGTAGAGGACCACAAAATCAAAATATTTTTGTGGGCATTACATGTATCAGTTGCTTCATTTTCTCAATCCATTGAATGAGGTATTAGCTGATTGCTCTTTGTTTCATTATCATCAAAGCTTGCATGAAAATTAGGTGATGCAAATATATAGTGTGTGAACCTGAGGTCCCCTCAATCCTCATAGCTCTTTATTTGCCCCCTCCTTTTTAGTGTCTCTTCCAGCTCTTCCCCTCTTAATGCCAAATCAATTTTTACCAACTCTTTACAACCCATTTTTATTCTTTTCTTTAATTTTTATTTGGGGTTTCTCACGAGTATCCTCACATTCTTTGTAACTTTCGTTCGGATTTTGTGGCTATTCCTCTTGACAAGTGTTCTAACATGTACTTTTTAGTGGCCTCGAACCTCTGATGTTACATACACTTCTTTTCTTTTTCATTTTCTCTCTTTTTATTTTATTTTTATATATAGGAAAATTCTGAACCATTGCCAGGTCCTTGCACCTTTAGGCGTCTTCAGCTGCATGCGCGACATTGAAAAATGAAAATGTTGTAATTTTATGGAACAAAGAAAAAAAGCTCATGAACAAATGATTTTTTTTTTAACATCTCTTTTTTATAGTATGATTATTATCAATAATAGATTATGAGGCGCCGCTAATGCTTTTTGTGTTGCTGTTGACCAATGCTAATTTGTTTATGATTTTTTAATAGAAAGATGTAAACTATACATTATTTACAAAGAGGTCATTATAGGATAATCATCACATATGTTGAATAGTCACTTAACTACGATGACGCTTCATAAATTATGCCTTTACGATTTTCGCCCGCTGCGATTATCTGTCTATCACGATTTCTGCTTGCAGCAAATAACTGGAACATGCGCCTTACACGACTCGAATCTTGAACCTCCTGCCTTCAAGTCTCAGGATTTCAACTTTAGTCGCTTGACCAATACCTCATTGACAATTTGTTTATGATTTAAGTCCATAATATTCAAAGAAAAAAGAATCAATGCTTTACCAAAAAAAGAAAAGTAATGTACTAATAATAAGAATCAATGCTAATTTCTTTTTTTTTTAGTGATAATGTAGTATTTTTGTTTCCTTTGCAGGATCCTACCTACTCCAAAGACCCACGCCACAGTGTTTCCACTTGGGATCTTATATATGTCTTATTGTCCAGGTATGGTTTTATTTATTTATTTATTTTAAAGGTCTTTTTTTAGAAACAAAAAATTACTTTAATTCTTGAATTAAGAACATCCATAGAGAGAACCAGCTGGTGTGGTGACTGTCCCCATTTATGAGTTACCTTGTGATGGGGAAAGTTTTTTTTTTGTTTGTTTGTTGAAACTTGAAACCAAAATTAGTCCAAAACAACCACTTTAATACTAGCTTTTTCAATTAAATATTACTACGAACAAACTTTAAATTTAATATTCCAAAATTTCTTCTATTTCTTCCCATAGCAATAATTTTATATGATGAGATGAGAATTTACTATGGTCTTGTATACGAGATCATCCCATATAATTTATGATTTTATATTAGTTTTATAATTAATAGGTTATCTAATTTGAATTCTTTGTCTAACAATTTAAATTTTTCACGAGTTTAGTGTATAACTTTATCTTCACTTATTGTACACCAAAAGACCTGTTTAAGTCTAAAACCTCCTCAATACTTATTTGAAGTGAGACTCAACGTATTATTTAGAGTTAAATAAAAAAATCACTTTGAACTTGTCAAGAGTTTAGTTTTAGCCCAAAGTCCAAAATTTACCGTAAAAAAAATAAAAATGAATAAGTGATTAGTGAACTCGAACAATTATGAAACTTAAGTAAAATTATACTGTGTCTATATAATTTTCAGGTACAAAACCTTCAATTTTAATTTGGAGCTAAAACCAAATTCTAGATTAAGTTCATGGTGATTTTTCCTTTTAACCCTATTACTTAATAATTTTTGAGGTGTTAGAACTTAGAACAATAAATTTTCTCTTTTAAAAGACTGAATTTATTTAAGGATGGGTAATGAGAAATTTCTTTGGATGCAAGTAATTAATGGTAGTCACGAGGGAAACAGTAGCTGTGTGAAAACTGAATACCGATACGACTTGTAGTATTAAGTTGGCGCGTTATTTGAGTACATTCACCTAACGAAACGTGCCCACTTTAGACTGGAAAAAAAGTATTCAAAAAAGAACCACACTGCTAGAGACTAGAGTAGAGAGTGTCTCATAAGCCTCACGGCGCAAATCCCTATAAAGTTTTTCTTCTTTGAAATGGGTATCAAATATGCCATTTTAGTGGGTCCCTTTTGTAAAAAAGGGTGATTTTTTTAGAGCCCTAAACTCACTCAAGCTTAGTAGGAGTGGTAGTACTAGTAGTTCAGCTAAGTTACTAATGTCCGCTTGAATTCAGTAATTCAGTAGGGTCTATGTAAGGTTAGAACATTTAAGAATTCGAGTGCATAAGAAAATACTTATTTGAAGGATAATTATGCACCAAAATAAGATTAGTTATGCACCCAAAACGCGTTGTTAAAAAAGAAAAAAAGTACCTAAGCTACTCTTTGAGATAATACACTTCCATAAATTGGTACTTATATGCTTACACCCTTTGGCTGTTAGGTTAATTCTGTTTGAGATATGTGATTGCCTCTCTCAACAAATGGTGTCTTGCAGGTTGAAACAACTGACCTTGCAGAGGTTTTCCAACTGCATGTGATGTTCATAGCAATAATGTAGATTTGTAATTGTCCGGCAATAAATAACAATTCATCACATATTTTCAATCAAATTTTGTTGGACTTGTACCTAAAATAACTTTGATTTGGTTGGTTCGACGGCAATGGTAGTGATGGTGCTAGAAAACTTTTGGGATTACAATTCAGATGTTTTGATTTAGGTTTAGAACCAATCGAATGAGACTCTTCATTTGTACACATATCACTCATACGATACTTCATATAGTTATACATATTAGTAATTTAGAGATAGTAACACATAAGAATTAGTAAGATTTCTAATAATTTAATGGCAAAACTAAAAAGAAAAATAATAAAAAAATTGTTCTTTGTACTTCCTCTCCTTTCCACCATTTTGCTTCGGATAAGAAACTAACAGGTCCACTTCTCTATTTCCGGATAAGAGAAATTTAATTTTGTCACATGCTGCATATGGCCGCTCACTCACATGGCACAAAACAACCAAAACCGATGAACGCGAGTACCAACCTTTTAGTACTCGAGAGAGTTAGCCATACCCTTTTCTCAATCTCTTTTGTTCTTTTCCGTCCAAAACTCGACAACTCATCAGCGAAATATCAAATCAAACGATTCTAATCTGACCCAATTAGTACTAACAAAAAAAAAAATCCAAATAAAAATAAACACAAATATTCATTTGCAAATTTGAATCAAATTTGATAGATAGCCTCTAAGGGTGTGTTTGTTTCAAGATGTTTTTATCATTTTTTGTGTTTGAGGACATACTAGAAAATAAGTCAACGAAAAATGAGCCCTATTTTTCGGAAAATGACTTCCTCTTTTCAGAAGAGGAAGTCATTTTTCGGAGGAAGGGCGTGCCTAAAATCCTTCGAT
>JAYMTT010000770.1:0-11555 GCA_036898025.1 Hypseocharis bilobata
ACTGCTCATCCTCTTCCTCCCCCTTCTCCTTCTCCGGCCGTCCGCCGCCGGAGAATGGCCTCTTCCCATATTGTCTCCGGTGATCCACTTTCACTAGCTTTTATGTATCACTCCTGTATGTATTGTGTCATGCAAATCAAAAGCAGTAAGTAGAGAGACACACTTTGTTATCGGTAGGAAGTTGCATTTATGGAGATGAAAAATCAACTGAAGAAAGATGAGGAGAGGAAGAGAAAGGGAGAGGTAGGGTTTGCTCCACTGCTTTTTTATTTTATTTTATTTTATAATGTATACTAATATTTTTTTTTCTCCTTGTGGTGTGAAAATTGAAGATTGACAAGCATGAGTACTAGAGAAGTTTTTTTCTTTTGGCCTGACTTGTGGGTTTTTGGGAGATTAAATTTATTTAAATCTAACCGAGTAAAAAAATAAATTAATGGTGAAAATGTGGAATTAAATGTAGACATATCCGGCCATCAAGAAGTGAAAGAAACAACAGAGAGTTAGTGAAACTCAAGGTTGTTGTCACTAGTTTCAATTCTCACTAATGCAGTAGTCATATCTTTTTCATAAAAAATAAAAAATGTAGTCATATCAGATTCATTAGGGAACCGAAAGTGCTCCTCTATTGGGCCATTGTAGAGGAACACTGTTGGACCAGAAAAATAAAACGTGGCAAATTTTAAACTATATATGCATGTTTTTAATGCATAGGTGTGTTCATCATGTATTATTAATCATCAATCAATTAAGGTGCATAACTTTGATTAGTAAAATATTACAAACTCGAATTAATTTTTATTTTTTTAGTCCAAAAACCAGAAGGAAAAAAAAATCAAGAAGTTAAAACTCAGAGTTAAGGGTACGATAATACTCATGGTTAAACAAAATGTTTCTTACTTTCTTTTTAGTTATACAAAATGGTGATTGTATCCTTGGTAAAGATGTTAATGATCCTTTTCTTTTCTTTTTTTCGTAAATTAAACAGATGAGTGAATACTGTAAACACCAGATCAATAATGTAAGAGATGGTTTAATCATAAGAACAGTGTAAAGCTATTTAATAGATTTGATTAGAGTTGCCTAACCCAATATGTACATTGAACCACACCACACCCATAATTTGGCTGCAATTGCCAAACCCTATATATATCAGAACGATGTTAGGCACCGAAAGGATAGGAAGGATGCGTATACGTTAGGAATTGAAGCCTTTTCTTTTTCATGAGTTCTGTAAAGTTAGTCATAAATTAGCTTCTTAATTACTCCTCTCCTGACACAATTTTCTTTTTCTAATGAGAATATGAAAATTATATAATATTTAAATAAAAAAATCACTATAGAGTAGAACAGACAAAGCCCAACTGGCTTTGTTCACACTTGATCGGAAGTCGGAACCTTATTCTTCACTGCTCTGGAATGTGGATAAGAAAAAGACAATGTTTAACCAATACATTAAAGTAGTGGAAAAAATAAAATTAAGCTTATTGTTACTTGTTCCATGGACTCGCTAAGTTTTAAGAAACAGATTGTCTTTTTCTTTATTGGTATTCATACTTTCGACTTTCACTCCATTAAAGCAAATATTTCTTTAGTAACATTTTTTAACTCAACCTGTCGTGACCGACTGAGGTTTGTTTCTGCTCATTAGTGAGAGAGACCCCCTCTTGTTGTGACCAGCCACATTTCATACACTTCTCTAAAGGGGAGTAAGTTTGAATGATTTCAGAGATGAATGGTCAGGTTATCTGTAATTATGGCATCAATAGCAAAATAATGAAACAATTGTGATAATGAAAGTTAAAAAAAGATAAAGTGGGTAAAATGAAAGAAACCTCATTAAAAAAAAAAAAAACACCCAACCCTTAAGCATATATAGAAAATTACTTTTAATATTTACAATTCATTACATGGTCCTGAAGTAGTAGGTTGGATATTTCTCCTTCGCATATGGGTTAAAAATTGGGTCGGCAATTCTGCTAGAAGTGATTGAACAACTGATATACCTCCACCTGCAAGTTTTAAGGTTAGTCATTCCAACTAGAAATGGAGAATATAGCTACTAGGCATGGCAAAATGGATGGCTTACTCTGTACTTCCCGAAAAGGAATAAACTGGACTATATCACGTGAAGCAACCCGACCAGTAGTGCTTTCGAGTCTATCTCCCTTGTCTGCATCCAAAATCTTCAGATATTCCAAATTTCAGATATCATGGAGATATAATCAAAGTATAACAAAGACTAAACAGTATAACCAGAAATCCATTCATGGAAGGAGCATAAAAGTGAATGAGATACCTCCATTTCTTTGAAGTCAGCTCCTCCAACTCCCACAATGAGAATTGACAATGGCAGGTCAGAGGCTTTCACAATGGCATCCTTGGTTTCTTGAAGATCCGTCACTACTCCATCCTGATATAGTTTTAACGATATTTTAGAGCAAAGCAGCTGAGGAACTCAGAAAGTGAAGAAACTTAATGCTTGAACAGAAGACAAATCAAGAGAGGCCTTGGCACAACGGTAAGGTTGTTGCCTTGTGACCTGGAGGTCACAGGTTCAAGTCAAGGAAACAGCCTCTCTGCTAGCAGGGGTAATGCTGCGTACATATGACCCTCCCCAGATCCCATAATAGTGGGATCCTCGTGCAATGGGCCGCCCAACAGATGACAAATCACCAATCAGAATAGTGTGATTCCAAAAAATTAAGGTACTATAAACAATATGCAAGCTAGACAAATTCATCATCCTTTTAGATAATTCGGGTATTAAAAGAAGAAAAATAATCCAAACGTCATAATTGTAATTCTTACTGAGATGCCAACGAGCATTTATCTCAGCAGCAGCGTCGTCTTAAAATACATGAGAGGTCCTAAGATCATGCTCCACTCCCCTAAATTCCTATTCATCTCTCTGTCTTGGAAAACGAGAAGAAAAATCTTACCGTGATTATTAAGAGAGTATAGTATTTCTTTTCATCATGTGCAAGAGATTGACCAGCAATTAGGGCAGCATTGGTAATGACAGGTCCAAAAAGGGTTGGCCCAGCAAGAGAAACATTATGGAGAGCACTTGAATACGCCGTCATAATACCATGGATTCCATCAACCTAAGAGAAGTAGACGTTATCTACTTTGATACAAGCTTTTATTGCGAGTATAAATAGCAACATCTAAGGTAAAGAAAATAAGTTATACGACAATTCCACCTCACAGTAAGTGTTGCTTCCATTCAAGTTGAAACAATGAGAGACTGGACCATCAATTGGTCGTGCACCAAAACCCCAAGCAGCAAAACGCTTATCCGAATCATAAAACTGCAATACCTCTCCAACATCTAAGATTGCCTGGAAAGAAGAATAAAAAGAAAATAAATAAAAAAGGCCACAGTTACATGGGTCCATCAACAATACAGATCTATAAGAAATTATACTATTCCATAGAACCATTACTCACTCTTTGATATGCATTGGGTCGTCCTGAAGGATCAATATAATGCAAGGAATCAGGGAGGCGAGGATTTCCATTTGAAGCTGACAAGACAAAACAAAATAAAGAACTTGACCATGAGGATATGTTGCAACCTTAAAACCTATATGCGCTAAATGTCTGAAATGAATAAGAATTTTTTGTCTTGGTTACTCATGAGATTGTGAAAAGTAGTAAATAAGTAATAGCTTGAAGCAATGATAGTTATAGCATAGGTGTGATGTATTACCTAAAGCAAGAACTTAATGTATGCCTCCTATCTTACAAGCCAAAAGTCACAAGATATGTACTAAGAAAAACAGTTTTTCTGTGAATTATTTATGTATCATTTAATAAGATACTATTCTTTTGACAATGGATGCTTCCAACTAAAAAGTTAATGAGAAACTCTTCTGTTGACAATCATTCTGTGATATTACAAAATCACAAACCGGATAAGGGTATCTTTAAGTTATGAAGATGCTCAGTCTATGTCCAGTTACATGACAGGTTATAATTCTAATACGGATTTTTTCCCCTAGCAATCAAACCAAACTAACCGTTAAATTAGTCTTAGAAATGGCTCAAGTATTGACGAGCTTCAGGAGTCCATTCAAATGAAATACCCTTATTTCAATCAAATGGTAATGGTTTTTTCTTTTAAGAACTTTTATTGACTGAACCAGCATCTAATGTTGTGTATAGGTTAAGGGAAATCAAGAAACATAATTTCAATAGATTGACTAAAACTGAAATAAGGAGCCTAATATGGACGGGGCAAGACAATACAACCTGACTTGTACAGAAAAACAGAATTACTTGGATAGCAGACCCAAATTTATTATGAAATTAAGTCGGCGCAATCAAACTTGGAGACATAATTTCAATGCGTGGACAAGCACCTGTGAAATCAATAGCCACCATGAAGTTCAATTCACATCCTCCAGCTAAGTAATCCAGGAAAGTAAGTTGAATACTCTCAGTAAACTTGTCTACAAAAAGCTGACTCTTCAATATCTACATTGGATTTAGCAAACCTATAATTAGATGAAATGCTTGAAGTTCAGGAAAATAACTTTGATTTACATATTTACAACCTTCATGTGGTCCTTGTTGTGGTAATTATGTCCACTAGCAGTTGGCATAATTAAATTTTCCCCTTGCCCACAGGCATGAAGCTTTTCCAAATCAGCTAGTGATTTCTGGACTTTTCTGATAAATCAACAAGAAAATCATAATCTAGATGACAGAAAACAAGGAAAAGGAATATAGAGGAAACCAGGTCTCCATTTACCCAAGCAAATCGTGCTTGCCATTGCCATTGAAGTTATAGCACTCTATTACCAATGGAGTATCCTGCACGTAAACGTAGAAGAAAAATGAGTGAGCTAGAGATAAGCATGTGAGGAAGTGTGGCATCTTATAGGCGTATACATCACATCCATTTTCAACCAAAAAGAGGTTGCACATATTGGAAGGAAGGTACAATCAGGAGAAATGAATATCAGTGATACACAGCTCAATAATGGAAAATTCACAAATCAGCCCTCTCCTTTTAGAGAAATGAAACAGGGATTGCTCACTGAAATGCCCTATTCGTCTAACTCCAATAAGCAACCAGAACTTCCACAATAACCATAAATGATGAAAATAAAGTCTTCTTAAGGATGAAAAAGGAGCACCAGAAAACCATCACATCACCAATGCAGATTATAGTTTTACGATGGAAATTTTTTTCATACCTTGCTTCCAACTTGTTGGATATTCAAATATACAGGCTTCCATGTTGGTCTCGGATCATTTTTTATGACTTCTGTCTTGCAAACAGGAATTGTGATTCCACTCTCCACAATTTTTGATATTACCAAGAAGGGGTCCTGCAGAACAAGCAAGGACATGCATGAAAACATCAGTAGAATTTCTTTAGTTATAAAAGACAATAGATCAAACTAAGAACTCGTCAGGCTCGTACACTTTTTGAAAAAAGATCCTTGGATTCCAAATCCAAACATCTTAATATCATCTCAGTTGTAGTTTTTGAGTTAATGCATTCCTCAGCATGCACAGTCAACTTTCCACAATTCCAGGGATGAGAAGATCCAGTAGATTCTTCTCTGCGTGCAAGATCTAAGGTCATTGATCTGTTTGATTTTGTGACTATCTGTACGAGAAGTAGAATCAATAACATTGATGGGCAAATATTGAAATTTTGATCTCATTTACATGTATCAGACTGCATGAAGATGCAGGCCATATAATTTTATTTAATTCACACTGAATAGACCAAAATAATAAAAGCTAGAAAAGCAGTCTTTGGCTTATCATCATGCATAAACACAGAAACAATAATTTGCCAATCTCTCCTATGGAAGCTCTCACTATCTAGGTAATCAACAATAAATAGAAATTTTTCTAAAAGGGTACATTTGAATGGCTGTCATCCATACCTGAGACAATACACAAGCAGCCTCACCAAGTGATTGCTGCTCCTCCAGCTTAAGCATCTACATAAGTTAAATAATGCACATTAAAGAAGTAGTTCGTCATTGCATGAACTCAAGTGAAAATAACATGAATCAAATCCTTAATATTATTGCACCTTAAGTTCCCTCAAGAGCAGCAACACATTATTAATATTTCCCACGCCAAGAGCACACAAGTATTACCCAATAACTTAACGAACAAATATATGTCATAATATAACGTACACAAAGCTTAATGAAGCAAGACAAAAGCTCATAATTCTTTACTATGACCATATTCCTCTCTCCGCCTTTGCATGGAAGGTCAGAGAAGCACAAGAAGGTAAGAGACCTAGAGCTACTTCCAACCCACTAGGTTGGCTTCTTGATTGACCATTAGTACTTAAGTGTGTTCCGTAATAGTACTTTAGCAAGACAAAAGCAAGAATAATCTAAATCTAACAAGCTCAATACAGTTAGGTGTTTATATTATCAAGATCAAGACAAAGGCTGACCATATAATAACCTGGATAAGTGGTATTAGTCTGCATGTACTATTAAAAAAAGAAAAGGAAAAGAAAAAAAAAAGGCAAACAAGGACTTTGTAGCGGAAATAAAAGAGTGAATAACTAGTTCTTATCAACTACTACATGCTAATAAGATGTGGAATGCGAAAATACGAGTCAGAGAAACTACTATTACAAGGAATGATAAAATTAATTCATATGCATATTGTGCTTGGAAGTATAAATATTGTGCTTGGAAATATACAATATTCATATCGTATAAAATAACATATAGTCAATGCGTCACTGTAGGCAGATTAAACTTAACATAACAAAACTGCAATCAAAAGAATTTCTTGCTTGACCAAAAAAAGAAAAAGCTTTGCAGACATGACATCACAAGAGATATACCTTTACATCTATATTGTGAAACTGAGTGTCAACATCATACACATGAAACCTGTGATAGAAAAAAATTTTGCAAATTAAATTACAATGATACCAAAAAAACTCCTCATCTAGTTGATTAAAGAGAGAAATGGATAAGGACTTACACCAAATTTTGTACAACCTCAAACTGATAAGTAATAGTATGTTTCGTGATCCATGTTGGGTTCAATGAATTAAGAACTACTTCAGTACGGCCCAACTCCTGAAGTGCTCCATCTCTTCCTTTTGTATAAACCACCACCATAGGATCACTCTACAGCAAACAAAAGTCATGAGATAACAGGTTAACTTTTCTGCAACAGAAGTAATATTTTGTGGCTTAAAGATGGAACGGAGCATTAGAGCACATTAAGTAAATGGCATATCTAAATACCAGAAGCCAATGCGGAGCTGATTTGATATTTGGGTTGACATCCACAATCTAATATATCAAAAGCCACAAGAAGTGCCCCATGATGCTCAATTATCTAATTCTCTCCAGTTTGAAGCATCCAATTGCTTACTATTTATTTTTGTAGATCAAATTGATCAGGAAAAGTAATGATGATGAGAAAAAGTACTGAGTTGGCATATTATGTTGGATTATTGAACTCATTATAACCAAGACATTTATTTACACTTGGGAAGAGCGTATCATCTTACATGTCTGGCAATCTATCATTACATATTTTAATGGTGACGCAGTCCAATTTCGTGCTCCCAACTTCCATTTAACATGCATGTAAACAAAATTTTAGCATCTGAAGTTTGCATTGGTTGTGCATAAATCAGGAAGAAATAATGAAATGAAGATTAGCATGTTTCTTCCTAGAGAAGGAACAATAATATGTCTGTATATCTATTCGTTATGAATGCATACAACATTACATTAACCACTCGCATCTTCTCTTCCTAGAATAACTTTATAAGTATCCTATTGTTGCATGGTTGCAGGCTTGCCATAGAAGTAAGGTAGTGTTTCTTAGACATATGATAACCAGATTTCCGTGTGAAGTACATATCGTGTTCTAAAAGTTCAAAACATCTGATACTGTCATGGATACCTTAATAATAATGATAAAAGTTGATGTTGCCCATTAACTCTCTAAAACATTAAAATATCTGAAACCATAATAGTTCGTAACCATCAAATCCTCAAGTTTCCAGATGAACATCTTAAGAAAGTAGGAAAAAAAAAATAACAAGTTGGCTGTAAATACTGACCAAACTCCTATATCCAACCTAATGCTTCTGATTGGTAAGATCTATCAAATTTTATACTCGCTAAGATTAGTGAAGAACCACCAATCGTCACAAATAACTTAAATGGATCAAAGTACCTCCAATCATCTCCCAGAAGGCAACTATCTTGTTACAGCACTTACAATCCATATGACACCCCAAACCAAGACCCTGAAAATTCACTTGAACATTTTCCTTCTCAAGGCCAGGGCGTACCATAACCAAACTTGCAAGAAAGACCATTTATCATGCAAAATCTCAGCCATGGGTCTAACTTCTATTCAACATCAGATTGTTCTCCTTCCATAGAAAGTAATAGAGAATACAAGCCTCATATGAATACTGTCACCAAATTCATCCACCCCAATATTTGGTCATGTATATAATATATTAACATAGATTTGCTCTCTTATTCTTGTATTAACAGTTCCGTCTACCTAATGCCCCTGGAACATAATTTCCCTGCCATTTTGGGGGTCTTCTCCAAGCTACGCTTTTCATCACCGCTGCCACTAGCGATTCCCAAACTCATCTTGCATCTCATAATGGTCAATGTCCTTTAATTGTAGCAGATTGTCCACAGTACTTTCTTCTCTTCAAGTAGATCTAAGCTTAGTTAGAGGCCATTGCTAAACATCTATGATTAATCCTTGGAGAGGAACTAAGAGGAGACAATAGTGACTACCTGTCCACTTAAAATTAACAGATGGAAAGATTACCTCCTCCTTATCACTTTGAACAATAACTCATGAACATGTTCCTAAATTAATCATGGTTCACAAAATGAAAGACTATTTGCTTCTTAAATAGTTTAAGAGAAATTGAATTAAAATCTCAAATCCAGATTCCTTGTTTGAAATCCTCAAATCAAAATACAGCCTAAATTATTACTTGTATAGATTTTCCAGAAAGTTTCTGCTCAACAAATTGCAGCACACTACGTCCCTGCTTATGTATCCACACCGGATGATGCCTGATTCTCAAAATTAATTATATTACCTCAAGAGACTTCTCCTGAGTTTTCCTTCTAAACCAATTTGCCAAATAATTTTTACATGAACTTTATATAACATCAAATATCGGCAAGTATTATCAGATCAGGCAGCAAATATTCCTCAAGTCACATTCAAACTAGATTATCTGAAGCAAAAAAGGTTAAAATAAGAATACTGCACCAGAAAAAAAGGCAAACTCTTCTTCTTCTTATATTTTTATAGTAGAAGTGATATGACATCAATTTTAGTTTATAATCAATATAGAATGAAGATTAGTTTGGACATAACGAAGTACAGAAATGAGTATTGATAAAAAAAAAATAATAAATAACATAAAAAAACATAAAACAATGCATAGCTTTGATTTACCACCTTCATGCTATCAAAATCAAAACCTACAAGTCTATAATCACTAGAATGAAAGGGAAGCATAAGTATGGTTCAGTAATCTGGAAAAGCTACAGGACATATATGATAAATACAACTAGTGATCATCCGTTTTTATTAACAAGTAAGCAAGCAAACCTTAGATAGCACATCACGATCACGCAAGTCTGAAGCAGAATACGACAACTGCACAAATTGTTCAAGCGGTAAGAAATTAATATGAAAGGTGCGAAAAACATAATAAAAACCAGCCCCTTTCGCCATTGGTCATCTCCGGAAGACTCTATAGATCGATAATAATTCAATAGGGGAGAAATCATATATAACTATATCATCATCCTTTATTATTTTCACTTAGAAAAAGAATTTTCAGCATGAAGATCATACTCAAATAAATTCCCCGACCTCCTCACCACAAAATTAAATTAGAAAAAGAATTTTCAGCATGAAGATCGTACTCAAATAAATTCGACCTCCTCGCCACAAATTGAACACATTATGTGTACATTAGCCTAGTTATAATCACGAGGCATGTAAGATTAAGTGTTTGATGTTAACAAATCAATGCTATCACATTTCAGCTAGTAGCATCTCTGGTAGGCTACATATCCACTCCAAATTCTATTCAACTGTATGATCGCAATTCTAGAACCTAAAATCAGTATCCAAAAATCCAGCTCCACTCAAAAAGGAGAAACTCTTAAGGACTGTTTGGCTAATCATCCCTTCAGTTTCATCTATGAACCACCTGAAACAATCCAATTCTCAGTCGCAAAAAGTCAAAAAGAGTCTTGAAATGCCACTTCTGAACTCGCAAGATCTCCATAGATTCACAAGCAACAATTCGATTTCCATAGTTACCTCCCCAAATGTATTCTAACAAATCAGCTAACTGTCCGTTTCAATCAAATTCTAGAAAAACGGAGGAATCGTATAAAAAAAACAAAAAAGATAGAGTTCAGAGGGAGGACCTCGATCTGGGAGAAGAGGCCATGGTAGCCACGAGACTTGAGGAAGTAGTCGATAGCATCGCTGGCAGCGTCGGGATTGGATTGAGAGGCGGCGGTTCCGCCGACGGCAGTGCGGCCGCCGCCGTCGTCAGAGCAGCAATTGCCCATTTTTGGGCCGCCGAGGTGCTCGGTGCTCTCTCGCAGCAGCTGGCTGAGGCAGAACTTTATCGGAGACTTGGAGGGGAAAAAGAGCAGAAGAAAATTGGAAAAAAATAAAAAAAAATACCGAAGGTAAAGAGACAGATGGAGTATCTATAGGCTCTTCTGTATATTAGTTGGTGATTATGCCGTCGGAAACCGCGTTGTTAAACAGTAGAGTGTCTGAATTAAATTGGATTAAATTAATTCATTGGCAATAAATTAAACTAATATTCTTAAAACCCCTAAAAATGTACTTTAATTACGTAATTAGTACTAATAAATTCAAGTCATCAGAAATTTATATATTACTGTAGTTAAATTACACATAATTACTCTGTTATTTGAGAGTTCCACACATAACTACCTTGTTTGTTTACTTTGCAAAAAAAATGACTATGAGGTTTGCACCATCCATTTTACATCATTAAAATTAAGAAAGATATAAAGGACATTGGAAAGGACAAAATACCATAGCTAAACTTCATGTTGATGAGATAAGAAAGATACTAATATGCTGATTAATGTATTCTTCCGCGTCTATCAAGCAACAGTTAATTAGTGCATGCATGCATGTATAATTCATTGAATCTGTGATCCAATGGACAATTCAATATATGCTAAAAAGTCCTCTTAGGAAACACTGATAAATTTATTCGAACTCTAAGCCAATGGCAATATGTTAATGTCCAACTTTGCCCACTTGACATTTTGATAATTGTTTATTTGAATAAGCTTCCTTCTATCAAAAAAAAAAAAAAAAAGAAAACGAAAAAAAACAGAAGCTTCCACCGCAAGTTATTATAAAAAAAAAAAGGAAAAAACAATAATGATGCTGATGATTTATTAATTATGCTTGTTGAAATGAAATTGACTATGTCTTTTTTTTTTCTTTTCAGAATAAGACATTCTTCCCTCGGA
>JAYMTT010000771.1:0-11553 GCA_036898025.1 Hypseocharis bilobata
GAATGGAAATGGGAATAAGAATTATGCTTTAAATGATCTTTGTTTTAAGGATATATGTAAATATAATTTGAAGAGAGGGGGAATGGGAATGAAAATCTTATTCATTCTTATTCCACTTCTCCTAAAAGGGAATGAAGGAATGGTAATGAGAATGGAGAAGAGAGAAGGAGGAGAGTATATCATTCCTAATCTAAGCACAAATTTAAGTGATCTTCATTCTTTGACTCTTAATTAAAACATAATTTCTCATTCTCATTTTTATTTTCATTCCGATTCTCATTCTCATTCCCACTCCCTCCAACCAAACAGAGCTTATATTGTTATAAGGGAAGTACGACGCACGAACCACTACCTATATTAGATAACTTATTCAATATGTTACTTTAATTTTGTTTTAGGGTGAATTATATATAACTACGCCATGTTTTGAGGCCAACATACATATTACCCTTAAAACATTTAACTACTTTATGTTTTGCTACGTTATGCAAAACAACAGCTCCGTTAAATTGACTTATTAAAAGATTGTTTTTTACTTCATTTCACTTCAAAATTTCAAATAATGACATTGAAATTCAAATATCTAGACAAAAAAAATATTCAAAATTGATAATTTTGTGTTTCACATTTTGGACATTTTTTTACAAACTTTTCGTAAACTTAGTCATTAAAATTAAAAAACACCTCCGAACAATAAAAGTGAACAATTTAGCACCCTGAACAATTTCCCATCAACAAAATCACCCTGAAGCCCATTCCGTTTGATTTCTGGATGGAAAAATCACATGAATGTCACGTGAGAAATTCATTATGTTAGGTTTTCCATCCAAAAATAAATCTAATGGAATAGGCTTTGGGGTGTTTTTTTGTTGACGGAAAATTGTTCGGGGTGCTAAGTTACTCACTTTTATTGTTCGGGCGTGTTTTTTGTTTTACTGACTAAGTTCAGGGGGAGTCCATACGTTTTTCTCTTTTTTTTTTCTTTTTTTTTTTACTTTTCGAGAAGAACACAAACTTGGCTTTACAGAGTCATCGATGTCGAGGAATTGAAGTCCGAGATGAAGAAGCCATAGCCGAAGGCCTCGATTCAGACCCTATTCAGATGGCGATTGAGAACGATTAAGAAGCCATAGCTGAAGGCCTTGGTTCCTCAAGAAAGATGTAGATCTTGAGGCGTTGAAAATCTCACAAGCTTCCTAATTTTTTTTCTTTTTTAAATTCTGCTATTTTTGAAACTTGAATTAATTCTGCAGATTTTCACAATTCCATATTTTCTTTGGCAACTTTCTTCTCGAGAAATTTCATGTTCACAAAATTGGTGTTGCTGGAGGTGAGAGGATGGTTGGTGGAGGGGATGATGTCTGTGAGAGAGGAGGGAAGAAGGAATGAAGTGAGAAAGAAAGAGAGAAAGAAAGAGCTAAATGACGGATTCAATGTATGGCTTCTCAAGGCTAGACGCGCATTGCATCTCTGGGGAAGTCATTTTCCGAAAATTTTAGTTTGTTTTTCATTGACTATGCTCCAAACACAAGAAAACTGATGTCTTTCTCCAAGATAAACACACCCTTAGGGTATTAGTATTTTACATTTTCTCGGCATCTCTCCTCTGGTCATACTCAAATGAAAATGTAGATGAAGAGGTATCAATCTACTTATGTGTCATTTTCAACCTTTAAACTCAAAGAAAAAACATTGAAAACATATGTGAGGGTTTGGTCATCTAGGTTGAAACTTTTATGGCAAATTTTTGGCTTCTAATTTTTCAATTTACCCCAAATTTGTGCACCAAAAATCTCATCATTCTTGTTCCCAACCTTCAAATCACTAGAAAAATTGAAGAAAAAAAAATGAAAGTGAGGGCTACTCTTCACGATTTATATCTTCCAGCGACTTTTTCAAACCATTTTCATAATAAAACATTGGGAGTTTTTTTTTTGAGGGAAAACATTGGGTAGTTAAATGTTCTAAAATAAAATATAAGATAGTTATACCTTTAGTAACCTCATCACATATGGTATTTATGTGTAATTTATCATTTATTTTATGATTTTAATATAATTTTTTATTAAAGCATTTATTTGTAATTTATCATTCATTTTATGATTTATTAATTAAACTGTGCTATTTCTGGTTTTAATATCATAATTTTATTTTAATTTTATTGTTTTAATTTTATTTTATAACAGCTAGTTTTCTAACTTAAAATATACAATTGACAGCCTTTATTCTAATTTATGTTGTAATCTACCACTTTTCCAACTACTTTTAAATTAGGACAATTATAAATAAATACCCTATGGTTTATCCCAAAACACTTTGACTACTATGTGCTTCAATGTAGATAAAGAGCTACCACGTAGTTGCATCCCTCCACTTGATCGTTATCCATCCACTTTGACTGCTAAAACTAACAAAAAAAAGTTATTGTTCAAGTTCTTGGAGTCGCCACAAAAACAAAACGGAGACCCTTGTTTTTGTTGATCGCTGCTAATGATTGATTGCATCATTTATGTTGGCGACTTCATATGTATTGTATTAATTTAAACTTGTTGGTAGGGGCCAATCCCGCATAGAACTATCTATATGGATTTGGAGAGAGAGATATGCCACGGCTATTAGGATAACAGAAACGACAGTTCTAGGGAGGGACTTGGTATGGTGAACAAGATCTGCAAATTGGGACCTAATGCTTTGCACCAAACCAATCAAACTCGGACTACACCACCCATCCTACTTTTGCATCGACACTCTTAGTGACGACCCATGAATGAACGTGCCTTGATTAGACATTTGGCAAACCTACTCACTCCAAATCAATTCTCATTTCTACTCAAAGTGCAAGTCAGTCATTCCGTGTCAGTGTCACAAGCAAAATAATAAACTCTTAATTCTACAAATTTCAAACAAAATCAGGCTAGGCCCATCAAGATCAAGCTTCTCAAAGCAGTTCAGTTCATAAAACTCCACTAAAAACCAAGATCTTATCAAGAACAACGAAAAGAATAAGAATAAATACATCACTTCTCCTCCAGACGGCGCAGCACCGACTCAGCGAAACTTTGTTGCCTGCAAATGTAAATTCCGCAGTGAGCTAATAGATGTGATCATATTAACTTTATCAGTTGACAAACCAGAGCAGGAATCCAACTCCTGTTCTGTGAGAACTCCAATATTATTGATGAGTTTCATCCACAGAATAGGTGGGAAAGAAAACACATACCTATAAATAAGAGTTGAAACAGGATAAAAAAATGACAACATGAATTTTAAGATCCATCTATTCAGAATGCATGCTAGAGTGAAATCTGTAACACACTTAAGACTACACATAAATGAGATAATCTTGGAGAATCTCATACAGCTAGAAGTATGATATACCTGCCCCTATGTTCCTTGGTATGGAATTATGGAGGCAAAGATCAGATTGTGAACAATAGCTAACCACACGCATACAATGTAAAGTTACTATGTAGAAAGGAACTTCAACAGAAAATAGAAGATATATGACTTACTTCTGCTCTCTATGCTTTGGGCAGGGGCGAGAGTACTTCAAATATCCATCCCACGGGACCTTTTTAAGACCTGCTCGAAGAGATATTATGTCCCGGATCCTGAGGAAAAGGAGCATTTAGTTAAAACTAAAGCTATCTCTAATTAGTAAGACATTATATACAGGTCATACGTACATTGTTTCCATGCTCCAAAAGGGAAAACAAAATACAATTACACTATCTATACAAATTGCAACTCAAGAACACATCTCACCTCTCCGCAAACTCTATAGGTGTCTCTCCAGGCTTCAAATTTTGAGGTTCCAGGTACCACACATCACAAACAACAGCCCAAGATGTCATAAGCTGCAACAGATGCATCGTGAAGGACTGCCTGCAAATAGAAAACAGTTATTCAGGCATAACTCCTGTGGTATTATAATAAACATGATAAATAAGCACACAGAATCCTCCAAGAACTTAATGCAGAGGAAAAGAAAGCTGTCTCGAACATTCTTTTCCACATAACTCGATGATCAGGTGGTTTAGTATAAGTAAAATTCAGGAAAAGATAACCCTACATTCTCCACACCATATGTTGTTTTAGAAAGACCTCGGAAACAAGAAGGGTTTTTACACAGGCACCCATTTAGCCCAACAAACTAAAAATGCTCTTGGAACCTCACTGCATGGTCATGCATCATATAAACTTTGCGCTTCAATCTATGCTGAGCTCCAGAAGATGAGGTCATAGCTGTGTTTTTGGATTAAGCAGCAGGTAATGCTACCGGCCTCCTTCCCATAGGGGGCATATCAAAGATTACAAATACTAGTACCAATAATCATTTATGAATAGTACCAGACATTTTTTATATTACCTATCTGATAATTCTAGAGAAGTCCAGCATTTAAGTACAGGCCATAATCTACATTTAAACTACTGCGGTCAATCTTTTAGAATAGACAGACATGCAGCAATTATGTACAGGCCATAATCAACAGTAGCTCGTCGTCAATGATCTTGGTTTACTCAAATATTTTAACAGGTCCTGAAAACCTAGAACTGAAAATTTTCTTCTTGCAATAGCAAGAAATTATTTATAAATAAAAAAAAACTCAGATTTGGTCCCAACTCCAGGATCAGCCCTTAGTCCAAACAATATGAGATTTGAACCCCTGGACTTGCGTTAATGGAGGTTTCAACCCAGCAACCTGTAAGGTCTGGTTTAAGGTCAGCTGAGTCAGCATTTTTTGCTGACTAGGCACCACCTGTTGTCCAGCTAAGTTAGTATTTTTTTCATCTTTCGCCAGAGATGCACATAGGCGGTGGAGGCAAAGTCGCCGCAACGGTCACCGAAAGTTTCTTGATCTTTTGCATACAGATCCGAGCTCAAATCTCTGTGAATGCACCAGAAAAATATGGAGTCGACGATGGGAGCAGCAATGCACAATGGAGATAAACTTTTCCAACATATCTTTCCCTTTTAATTTCCTAGAGTCCACTCCATGAATTGGACTAGAATAACCATTCAAAAGGGGTTCTTCAGCTTCAAGATCTTATCCTCAATGTTCCCAACTAATCCCACATAACAAAAGAACAAACTCATGACAGATATGAAACTGAAAACTAAATACTGAACAGGGAAGGCAAATTTGTTTTTCGTACAGAATAGCATCTATAACAAGACAGCAAAAACAAAAATAGAAGTAGAAACCCCACCAAATTCTCAACACAAATGGGAAATTGGGTTTACTTGAATCACCGAATTGGATATGCAAGTAAACAGAAACAGCACTGCAAGCAAGTAGCTAAACACTAAATCCAAAAGGATCACTAGCTTTTCATCACACCAACCATTGCGATACCAAAAGAAGCAGTTCGAAACAATCAACACAAGATTAAATACTGAAACATCCAAACAACAGAGGAAAGTGGGATTATAGTACAAAATCCTACTCATGTTAAACCTCTCTTTTAAGGCTTCACTAACACCCACCTCAATTTTCTTGCACACCAAACTAAAAACTAAGACACGTATCAAAACTAGGTAGATGATCCAGAAAAGCCAAGTAATAAAAATGGGTTTTAGGAGAAAATCATGGTGTGAGTACAGTGTTAACATACCATGATGCAGTGAATCAAAAAGTTTGGAAAACTTCAAACTTTCTTTTGAGAGAGATGGGTAAAGAGAAGAAGCCGGAGCTGGCCAGTCCTGTGGGCATTAATCGACGAGCGATTGTCAATGGAGGCTATAGATTTCTTTTTAAGACTTTTTGCATTAAATTAAAAATTCCAATCTGAAAATTAATCAAATCAAATCAACATCTTATTCCTTTCATTTTAGATTCATGTTTCCGAGGATGCTATTATTTTGGTTGTGTCGTGGAAATAAAAATTAGGAAGAAGAGATGAAATAGAACTGGAGTTCTAGAAAGAAAAGCAGCACTTGCAGAGAAGAAAGATGATGATACCGATGAGTGTTCAGATCAAATTGATGGAATGGCTGGTTGTTGTTTTGGAAGTCTAAGTGAGGTGGCAAGTCACGTGTTTATCACGTGAGAGAATACTGACTTAAAGATCACGTGTGTCACACATGATCATGCTACAGCAGCAGGTTATTGGATCAAATTACTGGGCGTAAATATTTTAGGCCAAAAACAATATGAAAGCAAGTTCAGGGGCTGAAACCTTATACTTTTTGAGCTAGAGGATAATTTCAGAGTTGAAACCAAGTCCAAGATGCTTTTTTTCAATTTAACCCTTAATTAAATTTCTGATCAGCAAGTATATTGCAGACAGAATGTTACATTTACACACACAAATTATTTTAAGCAAACATTTTATCCTTCCAAAATTCAAAACTTCTAGCATTTTTGGATATGTGGTTTTGAAATAAAAGATTTGGCTTTGAGCTATAAGTTCAAATTTATTTTGCATTGTTCTCAACCAAAATTTTTTATTTTGATGAAATATATAATCGATTAGGAACCTGTTGAGATGCTTGAATTTGAAATGTAAAGGAAGGTAGCTATTCCAAATCCATCACTCAAAGATTTAAATTGGAAAAAACCTCACTTTGCTCTCATCTTAATTTCATTACCACCTAAATCTTTAGGTATTTCATCCCAAAAAGTTCTGGACTTAAAAAGCTCAAACCCAAATGCCTTCTTCTAAATTCCCGTCCAAATGTAACCATGTAGTATTCAAGTTAATATTAGAGTCAAATAAGCAGAATCTTACTTCCTGCTATTCCAAAAAGCATCAACAAAAATTTTGTTGTACTTGATAGCAACTGGACAGACAGTGCAGCCAAGCTCAAAGGCACCCTACATAGTGAAGAAGAAAAGGAAAGACTATGAGCTAAAAAAGGTAATTAGTAAAAAACATTAATATATAAAGATATCACGAGTTCATTAATTTGCGAAAAATAAACTCCCTTGTACTAGAAACAGCTTATCTTATTGTATTTGTTTTTAAACTTTTGCTAGACCACTTTAACCTAAACTTTAAAAGCTCGTAACATCTCAGGAAATGCAGACTCCTGATGTAAGTTAAAGCTATACCTTCTTGAACATAACAGTGTAGTGGTTATTTACACAAGTTCCTTCAGGAAATATAAGAAGGGGGTTATTGTCTGTCCCCTGAACATGGTCCCTTAACCTGAAAAATAGAGGTTGATATTATAATGAATATGGACGATGCAGTCTGATACATTGTTTAAACTTGAAAACCCTTTGCTTTTAAGCTTACTTCCTTGCCACAATTTCACGATCCTTCTCCTCTGTGCGATTGAACCAAATACATCCTAGACTCTCCAGGATAGTACTCTGCAACAGACCTGTATAGCATAACAAAGAGAATCATTATATGTAAGACATTTGGCCTTGATGAAAAACATGGACATCAATCAACAAGAACTCAAATTCCTTCATATACCTCTCCTTCCACCCCTGGTTTTCATGATGTGTATAATCTTTTACAAAATCTTGGATTGCCATGAAGAAAAGACATATTTAATCATTCATACAATGACGCTGCTCAAGTTTCACATATATCAGAAGCCACTATAAATGCTATAACACAAAGAATTTCTTATCAATTATACACTGTAATCACATGTTGAGACAATATCACATAGGGAGACTGGAAAAAGGAAAATATGAAAAATAAAATATAGAACTTAAATAACCCATATCATAGTCACATCTGTTGCTTTTATCTCAAAACAATATCGTCTGTTTCACATTCTCGCCAAAAATAAAAAAGAAGCATTTGTTGCCAAACCTAAAAAAAGATCTAAGCAAAAAAGCCTGGAAAATTCACTTACATCCCTTAGTAGAACATTTTCACAGTTAAATGGGATCACAATCACAAGGGCTTTTAGTGTAATACTAAATTGTAAACACATTACGGACAGTAGAATACTTACCAACCCATCCAGGATGCTTCTGCATAATAACAGCAAACGCGGTCATTTGTTCTAAGATAATGAAATCAATCATTGAAGTGTGGTTGGCCACAAAAACCTTTCAAAGCCATGAAGGGTCAGGTTAAATAGATATCCAAGCACCCCAAAGCTACTTAAATTTACAGAAACATAAATACAAATTGATGTCAAAATAAAATAAAAAGTAATAAACAAATCTACCTGCTTAGGCCGTATGCTAGGCCTCGGCCCATGGTACTTGACAACACCAGTCCATGATGCAACAAAGAAGCTGCAAATTAGCTCCACCAAACACCTCTGAATAGAATAAATACGGAACATCACCCATTAGAGCTGCATATGGTGTAAGAAATCATAATAAAACACAACCAACCATTATAAAAACAATTTTAAAAAGGCAAGGAGTACTGATAACAAATGTCTTCTATGCAATGTATGTCAGGATAAATTAAGATAAGTTCATGTGTTGCCCCACCCAAATGCTTGCATTCACATAGAGATACTTTTCTGTCCAATAAACTAAAAGGAACAAAAGTAAAACTTGCTGGAGAATAATGTAAAAATAAAGATAACAGTTAAATAAATTAATCCTAGAGACTGTACTCTTTCACCTAATGAAGAGAAGAGGATCGTCCATTTTGACTCTATAATTGAAATTCCCATAGGGTCCATTCTTTTTTCACTAAGCATGTAGGAAATGCTATGACTTGTATGAAACTTCTACAGAAAATTTACTTGCACGACACCTGAGAGCATGAAACTCTGTACAATAAATCATATTGACACTTATTTGGACACCTCTAAAAGAATTCACTTTTATTTACTTAAAAGAAAGTGCAAATTATGAGGTTTTATGTTATATTTTGAGAAGTAGTTATCCAATTGCGACTATATTACCATCCGAAACTCCTTTCCATGCAAATAAGCACGATATAAATGCAAAGGTTTCATACCACCAAGTCAAACATACACGTAGCTGTGTCCCATGTCTAGAGTTTTAGGAGCTGCTATGTCAGACACACAGCGTCTACGTTGAAACACGATGTTTGTGTAGGAAATCATAGCGGGAATGTGAGTGGAGAATCAGCTCCTCAGAAAGTGTGGGAATGCAGGAGCAGAAGATTAAAAATAAATTAATAAATAAAAGGAGTCCACTGTTTTTTTAATTTTTTCTGGATACCTCATAATATTAATCTTGAATAAACCATACATAAGCAAGTTTAAGGTAAGGTTAATGAAAACCAAACCCTATGAGAGGATAATTGAAAGACTTGAAATGAAAATACATAGTTTGTAGTGCAATTCTCTAGGTTCTTTGTTTTACTGTATTTTCCTTGGATTGTTTCTAATGGCCAAGATTAGACCTATTTTTAAGGGTTGGGAATTTAGATTATTGTAATTAGCAAGGAGTTAGGATTTTCTTTTCCAATAATACATGTTATGGAAGCATTGAAATAAACCTAGAAACTTTAATTACCAATGGAATACACTTTGGATTTATAATTTCTTTTAAGAACTTAGGATTAGGTTCATTTTAGCATCCAGTAAGAGGTTTTTCCTTCGTTTGCCACTTAGAAACTTAGGCTTGGAAATATATCCATGTCGCCACCTTACAGTTGCTCCTGGACGCTTCAGCAGTCCATCTGGAAGAAGTGAACAAAGTGAATCTTTTACAAAATTGTTCTCTCAAGAGCAAATGCTGTTGACAAGGGAACACATACTGGGCTCTCTTCCTGTCCTACAACATAGAGCGTCCTGGGTGGATCCCCTCATAGGTTTTCACAACCCTTTATCAGGTCCTATGTTCAAAACCATATGTGCCACCTTCACTAGATCAGTATAATCATTCCTTAAGCACTCTGCCATGTGTTCTCCTATAATAATATAAGAACACGTCGTAGTAAATGTTTCTGTGCATAAATAGATCACAACTAGTGATTAAGCATGAGTTAACAACAGGCTTAATCCAACTATTACAATAACATAGGTTTTTAAACTTCGAAAAAAAGTTAGTGATAAACTAAACATGCAAGAAACACCTTCATATAATCCCTATACCTAAGACTACCAATGGACTAATAGGCTGACCATCAGACAATAAAGAAATTCCAAAGTTAGGTAAAATACAAGGATTCTAATCTTCAAGGGAAGATGTAAGCGACCAACTGACCTCTAACTTTTTCCTCAACTTATCATGGCTCTTCAACAGAAAGTGCACTGGAATGAAGGATGAAAGGAATATAATCCATCCCACCGTCAATACTATAGCCCTGCAAATTGATTGAGATGCATCAAATGACTACATAAGCAAACATTATGCAAACTCATTATCTTTGTTCCATAGCACGAACTTATGAAAATTCAGAACTACTATTATGAACTTGACCAAAAACCTCCAAATCATTGTAAATACTTGGAAGAAGAAAATCAAATCAATTGTTTCATAATAATGTCTGAATGTTTCGTTATTTTCATTCGGTGTCTACAGTGATAATGTCTACCCTAAAAATAACTAAGCAAAGTTGACTACAACCAGGCAAAGCTATCACGTACATGCAGAAGAGAATTATAATCTTCTATGATAAGTTGGAAGGCTTACCTCACTGGAAAAAGAATTCCATATTGCACTACTACTCCTAGACACCATAGAGGAAACAAGTAAATATTCCAGTTCCAGGGTTCAGGAGGATTTGACTTGAAACATCGTGTGAATGTGTCCTGCTCAGTCATTACAAAATTAACTGTCAAGATGTGGCGAAAAATGTTCGACAAGTAATGATAAGAAGAAGTTCAATAAACTTGAAGAAAAAGAGAATTCAAGATAGCTCTGCAGTCTGCATTAATGTACAGAGTTCGATGTTCACTAATGATGGATTGCCATATAGCTCTGCATTAAGTACCTCACTTTATACCCGAAGTCCAATTTACTTTCTCAGTAAACAATTTTCCACACACATTTCCTTGGAGACAGAAAACCTTAAAGGGAACATAGACAACGAAAACCTTTAAGGTGAGCTTACGTCGACAATGGCACCAGCAGCCTCAGTTAGGGTGAGTGAAATATCAAGCAAATCACGCCTGAAATCATTGCCACAGAAATATTATTTAAGTCCCAAAACCCAGTAATGATGCTACAAGAAGCCAACGGAAAACATTAAAAAAGAAAAAAGAAAAAAGAAGAGAACTTTGGAAGTCAATAATTAGATATGAATGAATAAGCCCCTCTAAGATGAAAGCTTGCATGTATCTTCTTACAGGCGAAGCTTTCCATGGGGCTCTTGGATAGAGGATCCAGAAGGTAGGTAGTCTTCAATGTTGGGTCGATCCAAATCCAATTCGGAGCTTGAAGACTTGAGTTTGCCGCCGGTACTCATGTTCGGTTCGGTTCGGTCACTCTCTGCTGCTCTGCTTGAAGCAGTGATCTTTCATTGATGTTGCTCTGTTCTAGTTTCGGTTGTGGTTTTGGTTGGTCTTCTATACAGTGACGAGGATTCTCGTTCACGCACATCGAGGCATATTTTTTTAGGAATTTTAGTGACAACTTTTTTTTTTAATAGAATTGACCTCCTTATTACTGAGGGCATGTTTGTTTCACGAAAAACATCATTTAGGAA
>JAYMTT010000772.1:0-11550 GCA_036898025.1 Hypseocharis bilobata
TCAATGGTAGCGCGTCTGACTCCAGATCAGAAGGTTGCGTGTTCGATTCACGTCGGGTTCAATTCCCATCTATCCTTTTTAGTAGTCGGTGGTCTCGTCCGTCAGTTCAGTTCAGTTTTGGCAGCCTCTTTTTCTTCCCAGTTCTAGTGCATCTACCTTTAGCAAACAGAAGAGAACCCAGTGAGTTGGTTGGGCTTGGGCAGGATATCAAATTTCAAAACAATGGTACTTATCTTTCACGTATCTTTTCTATTTTCCTAAGCTGTGGGTTGGCTCGGTTTGATTCATGGTGTGTCTGTGTTTTTTTTGCATATAATTAGTTCATTTGGTTTCAAAATTGGATTTGAAAGTTGTGAAGAACAGTTTAGTTCTCTTTCTAGGCATTGGTTCTTAAGATGGCAAGACTTGGATATTAGTACTTAGGCTGAGATTTGTCTTTTGTAAAATGAAATCAGTTTATAAGGCAAAACAACGCTTCTTTATGTGTGAACATCTGCGTTATAAAGCAATTTCAGCGTATTGCACTTATTGATTCAATGCTTATTTTTGACAGCTTATTGATTTCAGCTTATGCGAAACTGAATAAGCCTCCCCAAACTGAACATCTCCTCACATAGTCAATTCCCCTCAAAACCCCCTTTTACACCGGTTTACCAACTCACAATATAAAATGCCCTCAAATTTATCTCCATCTCATTCTCTCTACTATTCTACATTGCCTTCATCATTAATCCAACTTTCTGCTCAAAATTACAGAACCACCCATCTATGGCTTCCCCAGAAGCAGCTTTCCTACAGATCCATGACCCGCATAACCTGTGTTTCATCCAGACCCAAGAGGAAATCAGCTCCAAATAGGGAGAATGGAGAGGCTAAAGAACTCGTGCACGTTCTTATGAGGAAATTCAGTGAAAGTGAGCCGCTGCTGAAAACACTAAACAAGTATGTGACTGTTGTGAGGACTGAGCATTGTTTTCTTCTGTTTGAAGAGCTTGGCAAGAATGACAAGTGGCAGCAGTGCCTTGAGGTTTAAGTTCATATTCCATCTTCTTAGAATGCTAGAGCACTTAAAGCTTCTTGGTCTTTCAATATTTTCTGATTTCTGGTGGTACTTTTGATCTTTTATGTGCCTTTGGTTTGTATGCCTGATCTAAATTTTATATTCAGATTGCTTTGGGGTTGTTTGATTTATTCATTTTCTTGCAGGCGTTTTTGTTTATATGCGAGTGTATGTCTGTGCATTTACACGTGCCTGGTTTTCTGTATATTTGCAAAGTTCTCAGGTTGACTGCATAGATAGTCAAGAGGGAAACTATTGCAAAAAAAGAACTGATGATATATACAGTAGGCATCTAAGATTTATTGATATTCATCTTTAAAATAGTTCACACATGAGCTAATGTATATGTACTGTACTCACTGGAAGGTGTATATATATATCAACATCCTTTCTGCAATGTGAAAAGGGATGTAGTTCATGTTTCTCTTCTGTGTAGTCACCTTATGCATAGAAAGCAGGATTAGAGAGTAATCAGCTTAAGTATGCTCTTGCTATGGACAAGTTAAAACTGCAATTATTATCTTAATTCTAAGCCCATAAGTCATTGCAGTGTTATAAAGTCCAAGATTTTTAAGCTTCACCTAGTGGACTATAACTATATTTCTCATCAGTTCAATGTGTTTTCACATATAAATCATTTTCAATACACATAGATTGTGATAAACTTCTTAAACAATTTTTGTAAAACTCAGCAATTAGAAAATTGGTATAAGTCATCATAGGAGGCATTTGATAGTATACTTGGCTGCTTTACTAACATATCCCTCACTCAGGTGTTTAGATGGATGCAGAAACAACGTTGGTATATTGCTGATAATGGTATTTATTCTAAGTTAATATCAGTTATGGGAAAGAAAGGCCAAACACGGATGGCAATGTGGCTATTCTCTGAGATGCGTAATAGTGGGTGCCGTCCTGACACTTCTGTTTACAATGCACTTATCACAGCTCACCTCCATTCCCGGGATAAAAAAAAGGCATTTGCCAAAGCTCTTGGATACTTCAATAAGATGAAGGGAATTGAACGGTGTAAACCCAACATTGTGACATACAATATTCTTTTGAGAGCTTTTGCTCAAGCTCGAAATATAGATCAAGTGAATGCGTTGTTTAAAGATCTCGATGAGAGCATTATTTCCCCCGATGTTTATACATATAACGGTGTGATGGATGCGTATGGGAAAAATGGGATGATTGGAGAAATGGAATCTATGCTTGCTCGCATGAAAAGTAACCAGTGTAAGCCGGATATTATCACTTTTAATTTGCTTATTGATTCCTACGGGAAGAGGCAAGAATTTGATAAGATGGAACTAGTGTTTAAGAGCTTACTGGGCTCAAGGGAGAAACCGACATTGCCTACTTTTAATTCTATGATCATAAACTATGGGAAGGCACGGCGTAGAGAGAAGGCAGAACAAGTGTTCGAAAAGATGACTGACTTGAACTACAAACCAAGTTTTATTACATGCGAGAGTCTTATCATGATGTATGGGTTATGTGACTATGTGTCTAGGGCTAGGGAAATTTTTGATGGGATGATTAACTCTGGTGGGGAGATGAAAGTTTCAACCCTGAATGCCATGCTTGATGTTTACTGCATGAATGGTTTGCCTATGGAAGCAGATATGCTTTTTGAGAATGCAAGTAGCATAGGGGTGCGTCCGGGTTCATCAACCTATAAACTTCTTTATAAGGCTTACACAAAAGCCAACATGAAGAATCTTTTACAGAAATTGCTCAAGCATATGGAAAGAGATGGTATTGTCCCCAATAAAAGATTCTTTTCAGAGGCTTTGGGAGCTTTTGGGTCTTTACCAGGAAATTCAAATTCTGCTAGCAGGCTAGAAACTAGTGCAAAGACTTAGGTAGGAATGGCTGATAAACTGATCCCATGTATTCTGCATATCGTACTTCAATTGAGCTGATATTTAAAGCAGTTGTCATATATTGGTGGGATCATTGACATGTTTTGATCTGGATATCTGAACAGATAAATCAATTTTGTATCTCTATGTTATGTGATGTTCGTGTGTTGCTTTCTTGCTGAGTCATTGTGACTATACCTTTGTTTGTATATGCCTATTCGGCGTCTTCTTAATCAGACTTGGAGAAAAAGAAAAAGGTTCGTACTTTGACTTCTTTTTGAGTTATTGTAGTTATTGTTTCTCTACATCTCTCTTTGCACCTCTAGTTCGTATTGTAGTCTTCTTTAGCAGCAAAGTGATGATGGGATGACATACTGATATGTGTGTGTGTGTGTGTGGTCTGAAACCCTCACTAATAAGTCGGGACTCATGAAAGAGTTGTGTTTGTCACAATAGCCAAGTCATATGACGTCATCTGTTTCTGGGTTCAGTTGTCCGGGTCCGCTTTTGATTTATTGACTTAAATTAACTGAAGTTACTAAGTTGTCTCAGACAAATTATCTTAGTACAGTTTTTGCTGGCTAATGCGGAAAAAAGAATTAATCAAAGAAAAAGAAAAATGAATCAAGGAAGGGAGAAGGCTAATGTAGAGTTTTCTTTTACTGGTCGATAAGTAGCACCTCGTTAGCTACTTAAATTGCAAGTTATCAAATATGTTGATGAACTGAAGTAAATGCTTTATGACACGACCAGAGTACTGCTTTGGTGTGTGCTTTTTTTTCCTTTGATCATAGCTTTGGTGTGTGCTTAGTCTCTTCTTAAACTGTATTCTTGATCTATCTCCCTTTTACCTTCTCTTATATGTCAAGCTAACAAAACCTATTTTCAGAAATCAATCCTGTTCCTTCAATACACACTGAAGTTGGTATTCTGCGGCATGGTTAAGTGAAAGCACTTTGTGCAATGTCCTTATGGCTGAGCTGAAATAAGAGTGTGTTTTATCTCTAGTGGGTCTTGTTTCATACATTTTCTGCAAATAGACTAAATCTTTTATATGTATACGAAGGAAATTAACTGGTCCATGACAAGAAACTTCCTGCTAGTGAAGTAGATTGTTCTTGGATATTGACGTTACACAGTGCCAACTATTGGAGCTTCATATAGAGGCAAGGAGTGTTATCCAATATCATAATGATTCTTGGGTTATGAATTCTTTTAACTGTGATTGATATCAGTTAGTGTTCAAGTATGATAGCAAAACAAGATCAACATGTAGCGATGCAGAAAATGTTTCGTAGCCTGGGAGAAGGTTATTCTCAAATGAGAAATTGAATTTGTTCTTTTACATCTATCATGGTTCATAACAGATTCCATTTGTAACTATTCATTGGACTTGCTTTCAAATGTCTGCAGGAGGTTGCTGAGAAACCATCTGGGAGAGAGAATAGAGAGCGAAGCCAATTGAGATCCCACCTAGGAGAGAGTACAGAGTGAAGCCAGTTGATCTCTCTCTCTCTCTCTCAACACCTTATCAAGCAGGGAAAGCCTGGGGAGCCTGGCTAGCTCTAGCAGAAGGCATCAACTTTGTTCTTGGGCTGACTTAAGCTTGGGATAAGGGTTTTCATAAGATTTTTGTTTGAACCTAGGCTCAAATGATTCTGAACCTTAATCAATTACCTCGGTCACAATGAAACCCAAACGGATTCCGAAGCTCCTACAGTGCTCTTCACCTTATTCATTCAACGAAACATTTGGTTATTGAGCTTTTACGTGTGATTTCATTATTTTGTAGGACTTTGAGGACTTTTGGTTCTTTTGGAATTCGATGGAATCAAAATCAAAATTTGGAATGAAGTCCAAAGGCAGTGAGTCTAGGCCCTAGGCTCGGGCCAAGCAAGGCCAAGGCCTCGAAAGTGAAATATTCCTCACCGGCTTATGTTAACTTGGGCTCATTTATACTTAAATGTTCCTAGTCGTAAGTTAATTGGTAAAGAATATCGATTAAACTGGTAACACTAGTACATGTTATGTTATCTTTTTTGGAGAGTGTGATGCTCTCATAATTATTTTGTGTAGTGACAAATTAACAAATACGTAGGTACTCATTAATTGGACGAGTTAACTGAATTGAACTAAACTATGGATTTTTTTATGGAATGTTGTTTGTATGTCAAAGAGAATTCCAATGTTACAGTATCATGAGTATTTCTTAGGCGTGAGGTTGCATGGTTGGTTAACATGAAAGAAGTTACACTTTGATGATAGCTGAGTATAACCATGGTCCTATAACGTGTTTAATGTTGGTGTTTCTTATAACGTGTTGAGTTCATGTGACAATTAATAAATGATCCGTCATTACAATTACTGAAGTGATATCCCAATGATAATTCGATTAGATCCATGTCGACATAAATCTTTGGCCAATGTGATTAAGTAGAGACATTGGAATGATGAAATTTATCATAAGTTGATCACAAGCTAGAATTATATTCTAGACTTGATCAATAGGATATAGTATTGATAGAGGAAACGAATCACGTTGGTACTATAGAGGGATCAATTAGGTTTAGGTTTAATGATCTTCATATTATCTTTTTTTTTTTTTGAATGGAAACTTCATGACTTTATTAAGAAATAATAGATGGCATATCTGCCAGAACACAGTCATCCAAGAAGGATGGAACTACACCAGACCAAACATGATCACCTGTATATTACACCCCATACTTGGCTAAAGATGAGATACCATATTGGCTGAACGCCTTACAAAACGAAAATTGCAAAATTCAAACTGAACCAGGCATGATTTAATGCCTTGAACAATAAATCCATCTCTGCCAAGCTCTCCTCACTGTGGATAATAGCTTCGATAACCAACTTAGCGTCTGACTCCACCTCCAGTCTTCGAATGTTATTGGAAGTAGCAAACATCACACCACGATGGATGGCCATTGCCTCCATAATGGCAGTTTAACCTATCCTCCCCTCATGCCAAGCTCCTGCTGAGATCACAGTACCATTGTCGTCGCGAATTACAGCCCGTCCCATTAAACATGCAGTCACCTATCCATGACCCATCACAATTCAATTTGAGCATCCCCGCACCGGATCTTCATATTATCTAAGTAGCCATTAAATGTTGCTAGACGTCAATGTTAACTTGTGTCCACGTGAGGAATAAATTAAGTAATTAATTAATTTTTTTCGTAAAATATTTAGATGGGTATCTAAATGTAATCTAAAAAATTACTTGGGCACTACTAAGATAATAACCTATAGAGTCACACACAAATAAGTGTATTTGCAAATAAAGAAAGTTGGAAGGACTAATTAATTAGATTAAATTAATTAACTAGACAAACCAAAGTTTAGGAGATAAAATTTGAGAAATATTTACTTCCAAGTATTTGGACTTGCATGTAAGAGATTCTTATAAATCGGCGGCGGCACATCGAGTGCCACCCCTCCTTGATTGTTGATAATAACTTGGAGGTCATGCACTTGCTCTAATTCTATAGAATCAAAGCCAGATCAGAACCGTTTTCTCTGCCGTGATATACTTTTGCTAACTATATGGAACTTTTGATGTTATGTCAAGCGCCAGTTTCATAATAAAATTGAAACGTTTGTGATTGAAAGCCATATACTTATTCAATTTGATAAAGTTAGTTTCCGTGACGCATCGATAATGTTCATAGTCAAAGCCAAACACTACAGAAGATCTGCACGAGCATGCAATTTCAGGACATCGGTTCTAATGCAAGGAGCACAATCTAAACATCAGACAAAAAACAGGGTTATCTGTACAGATATATCATATTACACTCCATACTGGATGCAGAGTTTGTACATCTATTACTCTAGTAAAAGAACCAGTAGATTTCAAAAACTATCCACCACACAACAATGCTTTCGGCCCAATCTTCAGTCTGTTATGTGCTCATAATCACCGTTTTCTGGAGATTGGTGTCTCCCGTAACCTATTCTACCTGTAAGAGAACTTATTTCAATCATCATTTTATGGACATTGGTTGATCAATGACCTATTCTTTCTGTAAATAAAAAAAGGTCAAAAACAAAAAAAGAACAAAAAAAAAGAAATATACCTGTCAAATTATAACTGGCATTTCCTCTAGCATCTGGGCCACTCCTCCAATCTGTGGGCCGCGCAGGTGTCATATGAATGCCCCTAGGTTGAATCATAAAATGACTGCCGCCAATAGTTTGAGTATCATCATTTCCCTGTATTGGATTTCTTCCAGAAGATTCGACTGACTGGACGCCTAAACTCGATATCGATGCCCCACCAACTGCTGATGGCAACCTGCTGGCAGATGCATCACCTTTTGCTCCAGCACCAACATCCTTCTTGGTGTCGATCAGAAATGTGCCAACAATAACCTAGGGATGCAATTAAACACATCATAGATATAAAAGAACGAAGTATTAAATCTTGCTACAAATAAAAAATCCTTTACGACCCAGGTAAATGACCAAACCCAAGATCATATGTTGCCCCAATTTATACATCCAGTAGTACCTGAACAGGGCCTGCAGCCTCAAGCGGTCCATCAACTACTCCTCCAACAATTTGGCCATCAGTACTAGATAGACATACACTGAGCCCACCATTTCTCCCTCCATGATCATTATGTATATAAGATCCAGACAGAGAAATAATCTCAAATCGACCCTAAAATGGAAATATGCAGAAAAAAATTAAATTTTGACAATAAACTAAACATGTTATCAGGGATTAGCCAAATTGTATTCTAGCACAAATGATTTAATTTGATCGAAATGGCCATCTTATAATCAAATAAAAAACAATTATCCAGACCATTGACCTTTGGGTTGAGTGGCATCTCCTCTGCGATTAGTTTATCGGTCAAGGCTAAGGTTGGAGTTTCAAGTCCCTAATATGTAATAAAAAACAAACCTAGAAAAGGATGAAAAATAACGATCTTACAAGCAATCTTTTAATGGCAATCTTGTAAGCAAATAACAAAGAAATATCCAGGCCACTGAGTTTTGGGTCAAGTGGCATCCCCTCTCTCATGGAAGATGCATCAAAAAAGAGAATAGATATCAGTGTTCAAGTAACATTTAGTGAATCTTGTACTATATTTAGGCACTGATACATTTATTTTGCCTTCGTCAGTGTTAAATAGCAATAAGGGTCTGCTGTGCATGTGTCCCATAAAACAGCGGATGAAGTGCAAAGTACTAAATTAGATCAAAAAACGAAAATAGCAATCCCATAAGAAACTAAACAAACAAAAACTCAGGGTAGTATGACATGCAATCTTTAAAGGCTCGGGAATGCATGAACACTAATTTTCAGATATCATGAACTAAATCTTGTATTTTGATTTTGAAAGTAAATAAATAAATGGGTTGTGTGATATACTAAAGTAGGAGTACTAGCTTTGCTAAAATGTTCATCATGCGTATAATAAATTTGATGGATGTATTATACGTGTGCGCTTTAGCCAAAAGAGAAAAATGAACAATACTTCACGAGGGTCACTGCTAGGCTATATCTCTGGTTGGGAAATGGATACATACTATTAGATAATGCCGGTCTTACCAAGCAAGCTCTACCATTACAAAATTTTCCAGAGTTAAATGGCAATCTAAGTAGTGTCTTCTGCTTCTCATTTCCCTCTATATTCCATAGACCCATGATGTAACAACCATTTGCTAATACTATTGCTGAATAATATTTTCAAGGCGTTTCTTTATATCAATATCTATTTCTTTATATCAAACACATGTAAACACATCAAATCCATAAATCTCTACAAGCATTTTCTTTCCCCAGAAAACCATCAGATTTCAGAAAACAGAATTCAAAATGGCAATTGTTCAACACCACTGGTCAGAATTTCTCCATATTTATTTAACATAAAATAAAAACATTTTAAATGAGAGAAGAAAATACATTAATAAGATTGAAATACAGTTCATAAAGGGCAATATTTCATCACAAAGAGAAAGAAAGCTCTTTCATTGTTTTCTGGGATAATACTTAATTAAAGATGGGATTAATTTAAACGTCAAAATCCAAATTCATTAATACATATGAGCTTTTAATACAGCATAAAGATACATTTGACCTGGAAAATAAATTTGAATAGCAGATATGAGAAGGCCAACTGCTAGAATAAATATAATAGACAACTTCATAGGATATGCCTAAATAATGATTACAATTTACGGAGTTCATGGCTGCTTTACGATTTTAAACTTGCTTTGCAAAGAATTCTACCATGACTCAGTGAGACCCAATCACAAAGTTATCAAGCTTAACCAACAATGAGTGCATAAAACCTTGATTATCCTTCATACAACAAGATAATAAAAATTAAGAATCTAAAAAATCCCATATCGGTCAAGTAGTTGTTTTGATCATTTTAGACTTGCTTTGCAAAGAATTCTACCATGACTCAGTGAGACCCAATTACAAATCAAGCTTAACCAACAATGAGTGCATAAAACCTAGATTATCCTTCATACAGCAAGATAGGAAAAATAATCTAAAAAATCCTATATTGGTCAAGTAGTTGTTTTGATCCTACGATGCAGACATGGAAGAGAGCCTCTACCTATTAGTTTTACCTTCAGGGGCAGAACTGTAATTTTCTGCAAATTCAGCAGAAAGGAATTTTTTAGTAGGATTGTAGTAACTATTCACATATTACTGTTCAGATCTCTGATCAGGTCCTTTCCCTATCTTCTATTACTTGCTAAACCCAAATTTCGCTTTGCTGTTCTGATAATATTCAAGCCCTGATCCATTCTCTACTATCTGAAACCCCAAATTCCTTATCATCCTAACCCTAGCGCACCATAGCTAACCCCCTCTAAGCAGATTCACAAGCTGTCCTACATCATCCTAACTTCAATGAACTCTTACCTGACTCTACAGAGTACAAAGTTATCCTGCTATTGGCGGGAAGATACATGTGTAATGTGTTGCCAGCAGTATGACATACATTTGCAGCGATAAAACAGTGTGAACATCACAAATACTGAATCAATGTTACCATAATTTGTAAGTCACTTATGAATTATGTTCTGGTTTGTGCCACCTGAGTTGCAAACTGGAATAGTAAAACAGCTATACCATATCAAAACAATGTAACAGAGGATCTCTACAGGAGCTATCATTATTAGCTAGCTACTCAATAATGATGCTTTTGTTAATTTGGTATTGCTTTGGTAAAAATTAGATTCAATACATCATAGCATCGTATATATAAAAGTTAAAGATATTAAACTTAAACGACCCAGAAATACCACGTTCTGAATGAACAAATTTCCTTCCAAATGAATCAAAAGACTATCCCTGTTGTACGTACTTTGTCCCTAGACAAGTAGGGATTTATGTTCCAATTTCCATTCCATGAACCAAACTGATCTATATTCCTGCTAACTCTCTACTGAATTATTGATCACAAATACAATACTGATTTTTCTCCTTTTCAAATCCTTATATATCCTAAATGTAAGATTCTCATAGAAGGAAACAAGCTTTAGTGTGTCTTGAGTGAGATTTGAGGCCCTATTTCACTATTTTTTTCTTGTTATGCACTAGAAACAAGCATCTTTACCATTAAATAAATTTTTTAAAAAAAAATTAAATATATCACCAGATACCACATAATCAGGGATAAAGAGTAACAAATCTTTACACAAATCTATGCAAGGTTGGAATTCGTTTTCAAACTTAATTTTTCCCTTTCCAGAGAAGGCTGTGTCCATCTAAAGTTTGACAGAAGAATGAAGAACATGATCACAAAATATAGAAAAGAAAAGCCACCTGTAAATTATTACCTCATAACTAATCTTGCCCCCTGATATTGCTGGCTGGCGGAGTGATGGGTAGGATATAGAACCAGATGCAGACAGAACACATATTTCACGTTTACTTTGTTGCACGAACAATATGATTTTCTGAGTCACATCCTATTGATGGCATCCATGAGTTAAACAAGTGAAAAAATGAAGAGAAGCCACAGCTTGATATATTCTTTCTTTCTTTTCTTTTTTTCCTTTTTTTTAATGGATAGAAAAAATGCTACTTGATTTATGTATAAAACCAAGTTGGCATCCAAAAATTAAAGCTATAATAACAATATATGTATAAAATATAGTCAAAGCCCCCCAAGTATAAAAACAAGTTGCTCTGGGTTGTTCATCAAATGACCTGATTTACTTTGTAACAAAGATAGTCAAGGAACTATTCTAACATCAAATGACCTGATTTTATTTTTATTCGGAAAAAAAGGAAGAATAAATTCCACCATCATGTCATATTTTCCAACCCACAAATTTGGGGCCATATACGTGAGTTCCTGCATCTTCTACTGCATTCCCTAAATTCTGACCCAAGCACTGTATCACTCAATTTCCGAGCTCACATATTTTTGTTAACATGAGCCACCTTTCTGAAACTTTTTATTATACCATCAGAAAATTGACCAAGCACAACATACCAGATAAAAAGAGCATGGAAGCTGGAACACTATCTACAAAGCAACTTCTCCCAAATTATGTGTTCTTATTATGACTCCTTTGATAGAAGGTTGAAAACTAATTGACCTAACCAGGTAAGGA
>JAYMTT010000773.1:0-11547 GCA_036898025.1 Hypseocharis bilobata
TTTCCTGCGAATTAACCACAACACCCATCTTATCCAATAGAATTCGAACTCAAGAAAAATGTCAAATGCTCAAACCCTAAAGGATGTTGATCCAATGAATTACTACGTTTTCCAAAGATTATGTTCTTCAATCTTTGCCTACTATTTAATTCTGTCTCGACATACGTAATTCGATTTTATGGAATTCTTAAATGATACAGTCCTAATTAAATTTAATACCAACTCAAAAAAAAAAAGCAGGGCATTAACTGAGTTTATTTAGCTTCTTTTTTATTTTATTATTATATATTAGCAGTCATTTTATCTTGCCAGCACGAAGGGATGAGCAAATAGAAACTGCATAAAACCTCATGGAATTAGAGAGGATATGCCATCTGCCAACTCAAGTCAAAACCTGGCTACAAACTATAAGCTAACAAGTAACAACCAATCCTGTTAAGTTGGAGTAAAAAAGTTGGCAAATAATGAGGCAAGGGTAAGTGCTACATCATTAGACAAAAAGTTCTTTACAGAGACAGAAAACAAAACATTATGCACCTTTCCAACTATTTCTGGTGAGAGTTCAATATAAATTGTAGGCGAACGCTGTTACTATTATATAACAAATTTGAATTTCACTTTACTGAACTTTTATACTGCGCAAAGATGATCTTGCACTGCAAGATGGTCCCTGACTTCCCTCCACTTACATTACAGAGACGGCACTTCTTATACACTCTTTGCGAGAACACCAGAAGCAAAAAGAAGATTCCTCCGAGAAAACTGCATGCATAATAAGATGCGTCATATTGATTATGAGACTTCAATGACAAATCGATAAATCATACAACAAAAGAAAAGAGTAGTTTATGTGAAAACAGTTGGGCACTAGTGATATTACCCTCAAAGAGTAAACTGGAGTAGACTTAGTTGGCAGAGTTTTAAGTGATCGTAGTCTATTAGTATTTCCACTTTTGCTGTCAGAAACCAACAGTCAGTAAGTCTGTCCAAGTGAAATCAATTTAAAATGCAAACTTTTAGCTTCTTTGTTACAAATACACTTACCTATCTTCCGTCCTTGGGGCCTTTGTGCTCGTTGTCACATCCCATAATTTTACAGTACAATCAGCTGATCCTGATGCCAAAAGTGACCCTTCACAGCTACATGTCCAACACCAAAGTTTGAGCAAACAGTACAAGTAAATTAGCCAAGCGTCCCAAAAAAATTATCAGAATAAAGTTCAAGAACAGCAATTGGCAATCAGTAAAAAGAAAACAAAATTTACACCTGAAAGCAAGTGACCATACACATGAGGTGTGGCCCATCAGAGGCATAACACATCGACCACTTGAGAGGTCCCACATCATGATTGTGCCGTCTTCATCACCAGATGCCATGTATCGACCATCAGGTGACATTGCCAGAGACAAAATCATACTCCTGTGACCAATAAAAATCCGGACACACTCCCCACTTTGGACATCCCACAATCGAACTGTTTTGTCACTAGAGCCAGTGGCAATGTAGTTGCAGTTGGCATGCCACTGTACGCACTACAAACAATGCATATTTTATACATAATCTTAATATTACCCTTAAAAAATAGGACAGTTCATCATGAAGTATATAGATGCACATTGAAGTGATAGATCTAAAAATTACACATACTTCTAGTTTCAGCTTACATGAACCTAGAAGATGGTGCATAAAATAAAACAATTCTCACTAGTTAAGAACTCCTATACAGATCTAGTTGGAAGGATAACAGATAATATTGGCAACCACATTGTGTGAACCTAGTAGAAATGAAATGACCAGGAAAGAGTTACTCGCAGGATAAAACATCCTTGTCTTCATCCTTTACAGGCACTTTGTGGTTGCTCTAATTGCTCCGAGTCTCAGATTCTGTGGCACATATTGGGTGACCAATTTTTCATAAAACCTAGACCATTTCAAGTAAGTGACTAGAGCTCCATAAAAAGCCTCCAATCTCAATACATCAAGTAAAATAAGCTTTCCTGAATCACCTTCCTATTTTTCATTTTATTTTTACTAGGTAATGGTAGATCTTAGTCACTTAGTGCTATTTTACGTAAAGGGCATAGGCTGCGAGAAGAGAAACTTCCATGTAGTTCATTGTCTTGGGCACCTTTTGATTACTAGCTCCAGAGATTTAAATTTAGATAGCACACTAAAAGACGAGCTAAGGTACAAAGCAAAAAACCAACAATGCACCCAAATAGACTGCCAGATTGCTCAGATTTGGAACCTCCCTGACTGTTAGACATAGAATCTCAATCTAATTATTAAATTATACTCCAATACTGGACTAACCCTTAACACAGAAGAAACATATTTAAATTGTTCATTCCCAGCCTCACGAAACAAGTCATTAGCAAATTATTAACCTCTGAAGCTCCTGGACAAGCCAAGAAATCATCTAAGCCCTCTCCCATCTCTATTATAGTTTGGGCTCCACATATGACGCCAAGCAGACAAAACTGTTCACATGACAACCGCCGAGTAGAAGAAACTAATCAACGCCTATATGCTTAATATTTTTAGTCAAAAACACATCTTGATTCTAGTCACTAAGAGTTCTCAAGAAATCCAATTTTTAACAGGCTACTTCGTTTTGGGTGCAGATTCAGCCTGTCCATTCTAGTATATCTCAACTCACATACACACACACACATAACCCTATACACACATAGGTATGTGAATGCTATCTTAGTATACACTAGAAATCCATATTAACACTTCCATTTACAATTTTCTCTACGAGTTTGTTTAAATAAGAGATGATGTTGGATGGCTAGGACTCATATCAAGTTTGCAGATGGAAATAGCTAACTGATAATATTCGAATAAAATTGCAACTAAAACTCAATTATAATCAGATTGTCCTCAAATAATAATGCAACAGAGAGAGAGAGAGAAGACGTAAGAAACTACTCACATCAACATCAGACAAGTGCCCTGCCATTATTCTCAGAGGTTGTATTCTGTCCATAGACCAAATCCTTGCAGTTCGATCATGTGAAGAGCTGGCAAAATAATGCCCCACAGGACTAAACTGCACCACATAATAGAGAAAGTGGAGATATAATATCCAACTGCGCAAGAAGCACAAATACGCCAAGGAATTAAATAACATACGAACAAAACATTTTTTTTTCTTTTTGGATTAGAAAGAACACAAACAAAATCTCACTAAAAGAAGAAGAAGAAGAAGAAGAAGAAGAAGAAGAAAAAGATATAATAGACTATTCTACATGCATAATTAGAAGATTAGAGCATGCAACACAGATAAAGAGTGTTTAAGGCCCAAAGTATAATGCCTCTACATAAGTAGTAAAGCCAGGAATGCAACTTGGTTTATCCATAAACGAATAATTACAGTCGTAAAGAAACTTGGTCCTTGGGTTTATAGGTAAACCAATAATTAAGGTGGCAAAAAATCTTTGTTCTCGTTTTTCTGGATAACCCAAGTTGCACCCTAAGGTCCACAATGATGAACTTATAAAGAACCTCAAATTAAAAATAAATCAGAGCATATAGTATAACAGCAAATTGTAAAAATAAAATAAAATAAATAATTAAAAAAAATCAAGAGTTTCTTGATCAAAATAAGTAACATGCTGGCACAGGAAAGCTTTTAGTTATTTTTAGTAGAAACATCAACTAGTGCTGTAAAACGACGAACGCTTTAACTGCTATACAGGAAAATAATCAAAATGTGCATGTGAAAGAAAAACAAGAGTGCTTTACAGTATGAGAATACACATAAATATGCAATAGTTAAACCAAATAGTTTGGTTTTTGGAGTTTGGATAGACACAGACCATATAGCCAATGAGTCCACTTCAGGAAGACAGCAGATCAAAATAATCCAAAAACATATCAAAATAGTAGCAACCAAGAGTTGCAATGAAAAAATGGTGAGGTCTGCAAGAGCCCTAGGTGACCAAACATCAAGTTCATAAGTTCATCACCATCTAGAAGAAGTTGAAAAAGCAAAACAACCAATATGTTCAGGATCTATCCAAACAAAAATCAAGACCAGATTGATTCAAAAGAAATGGAAGGCACAATAAAAGCCTTAAGGCCAAGCACTCAGGATGAAATTTATACCTGAACATCCCACACAGGGTAATTATGACCTTTGTAGCAAACAAGATTTGCATTTAGTTTTGTACTCCATAATCGAACTGCACAAAATGATGTAAGATTTCCAGTTATGAAGTAAGTACTGTTGACTAAGCTATATCATTAATAATGTGAAAACTGGAATGATCGCCCAAGTGGATAACATACTTGTGGCGTCTCCTGATGAGGATAGAACAAAATCCCCCAAAGGACTAAAAGTGGTTGAGTAAACAGGCCCTGAATGACCTTGAAATAATGTATAAGATCTTTGGCCACCATTTGCCCCAAGCATGTGATCAGTATTATTATCATTCTCACCCTGCAAAGCAGCTGCAAAGAGGAAAGAAATGAGAAAAGGGAGAGCAAGGAGAAATATATCAGGTATAGATTAATTCTGAGCAATGAAAGCGCAACAAATTCTTTGTATCTCAACTGAGCATTCGCCTCAGCTGCATCACCCTTCGCAAAAATGCAGAGAGGCCTTAATATTAGATCTAGTATCTTAAAGGACAGAAGTTAACACCTTGGGGAAAGGATGATTAATGTTTATATTTAGTCATTTTATGCATTATAAACAAATCTGTCAATAAGAACATACTCCACATAAATGTGAGAAATAGAATTCAATTATGTTTCTTCTCTGATAAGTAAAATCCCCATAGCATAATCAAAACAAATCCAAATTTTAAGTCTCTGAAATGCATATTTAACTAGAAAACTTAGTAATAGAATAAAACAATGTTATTTATATGGCACTTCACGACAAAGAAATTTTTTAGGATTACTTCAACTGGGTAATTCAAAGCACAGTGACCAAGAAGTTCATAACTTCATTTGTGCACAATAAAGCATGAAAGTTTCTAGAAATATTTACACAAAAAATGTCGGTAAACTATTTTGCTTAACTAAAAAAATCTTCCATTAGTTTTTGCATTACCTAAAAACCAACTACAGCCCTTTACTAAATTTAGTAATTGTACCACATCAAAATCCTTATAATTACCAGTAACTAGCTTCCTAAGAGAAACATCACTATTGTACTCAATAATGCATGTTGCAAGCAAAAGAAACACATGGCAAAAACTGCATCATGTTGGTATGGACTTACAACTGCCAGATTGTTGCCCAAGCTTCGCCATATCCCAAACCTGTGGAAACACAGTTATAAAGGTTACAAACACTAAAACAACAAGATGTGCATTGTATAAGCATAGGAAATGATTTGCAACCTTCACTGACGAGTCTGAGAATCCACCAGCAACCATAGACCCATCATGGGATATTGACGAACAATTTAAACTGGGACAGGTTTGAAAAGAAGTTGGTAAATATGCATGAAACTGAAATAAACTACATCCAATAAGATGTGCAATTTTGACCAACAGAGTCATGCACCTTACCCATTGTGTGTGTTGATAAATGTATAAAAGCTAACTGATGGCAGCGCAACACTGCTCAACTGTACACGGTTTCTCAAGTCTTCCAGAATAAAATGCTCCACCTCTGTTGGCCTGAGGCAATCAGTAAAATACAAATTAATGCTGCATAATGGAAAATCTGTATTTTGAGCATCATTGCTTTCTTTATATCAAGACCCAGAACCTAAATTCGATCAAACGCCCTTACACAAGAGCACATATTACTAGATACCCAAAAAACAAATTAAGCACAAATAGGTTTTATTCTAGCTCACATATCCAAACAGGATTTCCAATCACTGAAAGATGAGACCATCGATAACCAATATCAAAGCATACTTTGAGTATATATACCGATCCTATTTGGTTTTCTAAATTGGCCTGTTCATAAATTGTTAAGGCATACAGTACAAAGTCCATCCTGAAAGGGACCATTAATTCTTCTATTTTCTTTCTTTCGTTCTTGCTTTTTCTTTGTTTTTTTTTTTGGTAAATGAACGATTAAAATATTTCAGAGGCAACCTCCTAAACAATAGGATGAAATTAGCAAGATACAATCTTCTCCATATAATATACTATTTCATTTGGAGCCTTTACATATTTGGAACATTTCACTCTAAATTGATTGCTATTATTTCAATGCTGGATTTCTTTAGAATTAATAATCATAATAAACATCACATTCAGCAGTTTATTCAGACAGTTAGATTGCAAATAAATAATTAAGGTTTTTGGTTAACTTGCGATATTCCGAATAAACCAAGAATATTTTCTGGATAAACCAAGTTGCACCCATAATCTCAATAATCTAAACATGTATAAAATTTTACTTTTCTGATCATTGTTCCATATTTAGGGACCCCACATGGATCCTGCTTATCCATAATGCTACATGTAGATATATAAGCCATTCCAGAGCCATAAGGTACATATAATGAGGGAAAAATCGGGAAAAGGGATTTAGTAAATACATTACGGGCAAAGTAAGCTCTGGTTTGACTCTTGGTGCTGCAGGTACAGTGTTAGCCTCAGGACGCGTAGACTTCCCAGGTGCACCGACAGCCTTGTCCTTTTTTGACTTTTTAACTGAAGCACCTTGCTTTCCCCCTTCCGTTGACCTTTTCTGAACAAGAAACATATGACATTAATTAGCCCCGAATGTCCATAACTTAAGAATACTGACCATAATGAAGAAATAGCACCAATGTCCTACTCTTATGAACAGCAATCAGGATGGGAACATGCTTATATAACCGCACTAAAATATTCATACTCAAGATATGAAATATTAGCATAAATTGAGGTATAAACATGAAATTATGGAAATATTACAGTCAATTCAAGAACATATATACCTTACTCTCATCTATATCCCCCTCTTTACTTTCTCCTTCTCCCTTCTCAGAATCTGAAAGCAAACCACCAGCCTTCTCCAAGCGGTCTTCTAAAGAATCTTCAAGCAACTAAGACATTATAAAAAATAAAAAATAAAAAATGATTAGACAAACAACTCCTAAAGTTGTAGGTAAAAATTTTCATACATCAGTAATAGCATAGATCACATAACATTAAAACCCATATTGACCGCCAGATTATGCAATGCTAACTAATTCTTCAATACTGAGTATCCTATATGAAACATTTACAAAGCAACAAAATCACAACAAGAGACTTCAAACACTGCTAATAGCTGCCAGCTATGACACCAAAGTAGCCAAGCTTAATGATATAGACAGCTCCAAAACTAGAAACAAAAGTATATCCATTGTAAACTTACCAAACAGTCTATGCCCCCTATATGCTCCAACAAATATCAAAAAATAAGAATTTTCATTCTTTTTGTACCCTTCTAGCCAATTGCACCACCTACTCAACAGCATACTCTCGTGCTGGCTGAATTCAAGATGAGATTTCACTATAAAATGGTATTTTTCAATTTTGAATGACTTTTCTTTTTGTTACGTTGCCACCACTGTTGCCATGATTGTTTCTACCACCACTATATAATCATTTATTACAAATATTTGAGACAAATTCAACAATTCAAACAATGAAATTTGCAAACTGTTATCTGAATTTAGAAAATTGTAAATAGCATGTTTAAGAAAATTACAAATTCTCTATCCAAATGTAGCCCTGACGAAATTGATAAACGACCCTACTCAAGAAATGACAATGAAGTACATAAAAAGCAGAAAGCAATCGCATTCAATGATGTAACCTAAAGATACTTCAAAGCAAAAGCCAGGGAGATAAATCTTGAGGTGCATTAAATGATATATATAAACTTCCAACCACATTAAACCATCTGCCCACTTACCTTTAATATTTTAAGCTACTCCTGACTAAATGATATGTATACAGTTCCAACCACATCAAAAATAATGTTCAGAAATTAAGACTACAAAAGAAGAGCATCAATCTAGTTGGCTTTGAAAGTAGTATTTTCAAAGCCATGTCTCCCGTATGAATTTCTCTGTTCTAAACATTATGGCTGCTTCTATTTACAAGCAGCACCCAACTTCTAGATTTATACAAATGGCAATGAATGGCAACATTATCATAACATTAATCAACTAGATTAAGACATGCATACTAGACTTTAAGATTATGTAATTTCAAATTCCATAGATGCTATGTAAATTAATTTTTAAAAACTCATAAAATATCGAAAAAAAATCATATAGGTTAATATTTCTCCTCAAAATAGAGAAAGAACAGACCAAAATTTATGTAAAACAAAGTTAATTTTGAATAGAACATCTCAGGCTGATTCAACGATTAATAAGCTTTGCAATTCAAGCAAAGTTAGAGGTGAGCACAAAATTGCAAACCAAAAACATAGGGTTCTTTTTCAAAACCACTTTTTTTTGTTTGTACTGTAATCTCCATTTTTCCACAGGATAGAGAAGAGAGGAACTTTTCAATACAAGAAAATATGTCCAAGAATAAGTTAAATGTAGCCTACTTAATGGTTCATCAATGCAAATTCCGAAAGAGGAGCACAGTAGTTCAACAGTTTCTCTAACTCACCCCCCAATGTATTTCTTTCTGGTTTATCTGGTTAGCTGCATCTTGGTTGCTTCCAATAAGTGTCACAACCTCAGCGTCATCAGAAATTGAGGTAGGCTGTCCAGGAGAAACTGCCAACAAATAGAAAATATAAATAAATAAGAGAAAGTGTTGCATTGACAGTTTTATCATAATTTAATATAGAATATGTGAAGGCAACTAAAGGCATAACATACCTTGGAAATTGATACGCTCATTGATAATGCCAAGCACTGTGATGGATTGTGTCTTGTGCAGATACTGCAGCAGAAGCTCATAGGAGTACTAGAAACAAAAATACATTCTATAATCAGTAATTTTGCTGCAACATCAATAATCTGGATAATAGTCTTTCAATCTATCTTACCTATGAGGTAATCATCAAGCATCTGCCATTAAAAAGACACTACTCGTCTAAATGATAACATTAATATTTATTAACATGAAAATGCAAATACCATCTGCAGATATAAAGAGAATGCATTGTAGTGCTAATGGATTTGCATTTAGAAAAAATAGTTGCTCTGCAGTCAGCCATGTAAAAACTCAACCAAGGACAAGAATGAGTTGGGACCTTACCCAAACTAAGAGTCTATGTTGTACTAAATTGAAATCCAATAAACTCCAAATGTTGCACCAAATTTCCAGCATAAGACCAAAATCAATTTCAATTTCTAAGAATTTAATCGTCAAGTAATAGTTTTCAAATATTGGCATGGAGCTCAAACATGGAAAACCAAAAATTTAGATGCAGCAGAGATGGCAGCCAAAGACTAGTCCAGCCAGACCAAAGCAGGATTAAAACACAATAATTAAGGATGACAATAAAAACAGTGGTAATTGATAAACATATCTGGACATATAGTTGAAATAAAGTCATATGTGCATGAAGGATCCAGTAAATATAGTATTAAAATGAACAAACTTGCAGATCAAAATTGGATCATTTTGAAAGGGCATCTCAAAAGTGGAATATTTAGCGAATAATAGTGATTTAACTCAAGGTGCTGGAATATTTCAATTGTCACCAATAGGGCAAAATACTGACTGAAGAAGAACCAAGATTTACCTTACATATCTTTATGCTAACTTTGCTCTGCCTAAGAGAATGAGCAAATTCCATTTCCTGGAAGAACATGATCACAAGATTGTTATAGTATTAACTTCATCATGTTAATAATGCGAGACGTGGAATGGAAATATAGGACAGTTACTAACCTCAAGATGAGAGGGAGATAGCACTCCTTCCAGTTTCTGAAGATCTCGTAAGTGCATCATTTCATGGTCTTCACGAAAGCTATTGAAGAAAGTTCGAGCTAGGGATAACAACCATAACCAAATAAAGATAAACTGGCAATAACAGGCCACTTTGGAAAGTTGGTGGACTAAAATAATATATACAAGAAATTGAAAGTGTACCTTCTTGAATATACCCTTTTGCCACCAGATCCATGAAACAATGAATAAATACCGGATAAAGCACACGGAGCAATTCATGCTGCAGGGTTCAAATACAGCTAAAAACTTAACAACGATGAAAATTATAAAATGAGTTTCTCCTATAAAAGCAACTTAATAAATAGTTACCTTGTACAAATCTAGCGAACTATAAGTCCATGACCTTAATTTGCTATATCCATCATGGTATCTTGCTGGACCAAACTCTGATCTGCAGAACAAAAACATTGCTTAGAAAATTAACAGACTCAACCACAACAACACAGAGAGGAGTACCCAGTTCAGTTTTAGCACTTATGTTTCTCCAAGGCGTTGCAAGTGAAACCTTAAAATCAGGCAAGGAATGGCGTGTATGCGGGTAATAGTCAATGTTGAGTCAGCGTTAGCGATAAGGCCCAAGCCTTAGCTACTCCCAATATCCTACTAGCCCCATAGCCGGAAAGGGATAAAACTAAGTCCACCAGGATGATAGGCTCAAGATCCCAACAGTGAGGCTCTTGTAACTGAAAATGAGGCGTGGTTCAAAACTTCCCGAAACATTGTTGTTATTATACTTAATATACAGGATGTGTTATAATATTACTACACCCACTTTCATCGGGAGTTTACTTTCAGTTAAACTCCACTAACTGAGATATAAAATCTGGGCACCCCTTCCAGATAATCATATTGGCCAAAACCTTTTATCTAAAAGTGATTTAGTTGTGGTGCATGATCAAGAGTTTTTGATAGGGATCCGAAAAATTTGACAGCTCTGAGAAAACTTCAATAGCTGATCTTTGTAAGTTTACACTCCAATCAGCCATACCAATTGACAGTACAAGTTTACAATATAAAGTACCATGTGTTTCTCAAGAAAAACAAAAGACGGTACTAATGTAGCAACTTGAAGTTCGCCTACAATAGCAATACACTATGATACTCACACGAAACTCAAAGTAATCAGGATTGAGGCTTTATTGAGCTTCGTTTAGATCATTATACAATTTAACAACAAAATTATGGAAGCTATTTTGTTGTAAACTCCATTCCCTCATATGCAAGAAAATTCCTATGAATTACAGCAAGTGTATGCTAACAGAAGAACAATATATACTAGACTTGCAGGTTATCAATAGCTTTGTAAAATATAGCATCCGACAACTTTAACTCTATCACATTACTCTAAAACTTCCAACAAGCGAATACCACTTAATCCACCACAATATAATACAAAATCTACTTTCCATGTCCATGTACTTCAATTCCAAATTCTAGATCCTCTTTTGCAACAAATTATCTATTTCTTCCACTTAAACTTCAAATTTTAAGCATGTCTGACGATGGCCACTACAACATGATGCAAAAGATCACAGCACCTGGCACCCTACGCAATGCACCATTTGAAAATTATGGTGTGCCAACTCAGATTTTGAACTGTCATGTATAATGCATGATTACTAATGATCCATTCTACTAGCAGCCAAAGGCTCCACTAACAATCAAAATTTC
>JAYMTT010000774.1:0-11547 GCA_036898025.1 Hypseocharis bilobata
CATGCTGGATCCTTCTTTTTTATTATTTTTGTTTTTATTTTATTTTTATCTTGATTTGTTTCAATGTTTATTTCCTGATTGATATATGTAATTAAAAGTGTACTACATAATATCTCTGTTCAGTTGTCAAACCTATGAAGGTGGCATTGCTGGGGAACCTGGTTCTGAAGCTCACGGTGGGTATGTGATATGCTACTCCCCGAATCTCTTCGTTTTGTTTATCTCAGTTTTGGAATCATAAATCTACTATTTCCATAATGAGTATAGTTACAGTAATGACTGTGCTACAAGTCCTTAGAAAGCAGTGTGTTTTGTCTTTCTTTACTCTTTTCTCTCACATCCTGCCTTATGATACTTTGTTCATCAGGTACACCTTCTGTGGGCTGGCTACAATGATCCTTATCAACGAGGTTAATCGTCTAGACTTGCCTAGGTTAATTGTAAGACACTGTTGCCCCTCTTTTAGTTTTTCAGTTATCCATTTTCTAGTTCCATAATACTTGCCATTGCTTTTATCTCTTGGATACAATCTTTGTAACAAATCTTGTATTATGATATCCGTAAACATGTGCATTAGGATTGGGTGGTATTCCGACAAGGACGTGAGTGTGGATTTCAGGGGAGAACAAATAAGTTGGTAGACGGTTGCTACTCCTTCTGGCAGGTCATTTTCACCCCCTCCTCTGGTTCTTTTTATCAATGTTCTTTTTTTTTTTTTGAGGTCCAAGAGTGTATCGTGTTGTATCAATCTAGCTGAGATAAAAGTTACCTTTCATTCCATTTATGGAGTCAAATGCATTGTCTCATTGTTTCCATTGATGAAGTCTAATGCGTTGTCTCATTTTCTCAGGTTTCTTCTGTTGTAGAGAACAGATCGACATGACCTTCATAAGAGAAAAATGGGAACTGACTTGGACTGCGTTGTGCTAATGCTAAAGTGACTTGGATGAATGAATTAAAGGATGGATTGTCAAGCGACAGACTCCTTTATTCAGAGTTTCTCGCAACAATCGGGTGTAATTTAATCATGCTTCACAGTGTTGCTTTTTTGTAATTGGAGTAAATTAATAATGATTGCAAAAAACTGGGACAAGATTTATGCCGAGGTGAAGGGAAGATTAACAGAGATCAGTTAAGTGGTGGAGGGAGGGCCAGTTACAATTCTGAAGCATATCAAAATTTGTGCATTTGACAAATAAAACCGCATGATATTGCTCCATCAGTATTCTTCTTGTTTTTCATCTCTGTTTGTTGTTTATCATGTATTTTTTTGTTTCAACATTTGTAAATAACAATGGGATCAAGCTATGTTCTTCTTGTTTCTGCTTCCAAAAGAAGTAATTTTGTACACAATTGTAGCAGAAAGTGCGCAAGTTGCTTCTTTAGATCAATCACATTCTATTTATACATTTTGTGTGTTGATGATTTTTCAGTTTTATCTTTTTCCTTGCAGATTTATAAGCTCCAAAATGAAAGCAAACAGACCAATTGAACGAACAAAAATATTTATACAACTTTGAAATCCTCAAAAAAGTCATATAGCCCTTCATCTTGTTTACAACCTAGTAAACATCTAACAAAACAGGTAAACATGCTAGTATGGCTTTCTTGCCAGAAGAAGGTGTAGAAAATTTTTGTCCAAAAACTAGGTCATATCCAGAATTTGTTGACTAACCAAAACATCATCCTGTTGTTTCAATACTTTGGCCCAAGGGATGGCACCAAAAGGTCCAAAATCACCAAATCTCTGTACAAAAGATGAGGCAGATAGAGCTCCAAGATGTGTTGCTGTTGGAGTAGCAAATGCAGCTATTGTTCTGAAATTTTTAACCAATTAAACCCGACTGATAATCCTGAAGCATGAGCCGAGGGGATGGCACCAGAGCCACCAAAATTTTGCCCAAGAGCTCGGGTGGATGGTGCTCGAAGATCTGTTGTTGGTGAGGTAGCAAATGCAGGTATTATCCCATAATGCATTGACTGGCCAAAACCAACTGATGATCCAGAAGCTGAAGCCCAAGGGATGACACCAAAACTTTGTCCAAAAGCTGTAAGAAGCGTCGATGGTACTAAAACTGGACCCTGTGGGATGGTACCAAAACCACCAAATTTGTAGGTTGGCATCACTGGGATCATAATAATTGGGAGTACCAACTGAGGCTGAGCAAATGTAGTTGACTTGTTGAATGGATCAACCTGCTCTTTCGTGGACTTGCCTAAAGATATAAATTGCCAAAATGAAGAGAAGAGAGGGAAGATGGTTTCAATAATGATCAATCCAAGATCTAGAGGACATGAACACATACATAAACAAAAGAAGAGGGAAGGTTACCTTGCAATTGATAATATTCCCATCTGATTTCTTCGTGGCTTTTGTCTTTATAGATAGGCATTGCTGATATTGAATTTGGCAGTGTGTCTGCGAGTGGGAGTTGGGCGCAGGGCTTTGAGTGTGGGGTGCAAATCTACTTTGTTCTACCCCAATCTTTAACGGGAACGATGTGTGATCATAGCTTGGGGTGTAGGGTACAACTCTACTTCCCCTAACAACAATCTTTCTCGAGAATGATGTTTCTGATGTCTGGTTTCCTGCACATCAAGAAAGGATTATTTTAGTACTTGTGATGTTGTAATCTGAAATGAAATTGCATAATTTGTAGTTATGAAATTTCCTATACTTTCAAAGATGAACTAATGTGAGTATTTTGATGGGGTAAACGAAAAATGGTCTATATAACGATTTGGGTAGTATGTAAGTTTCCAAAAAAATGGAGAAAGACAGGATGGTTTGATAATGAGTAAGCCAATATTAAAGAGATAATGACACGAACGTGAAATGAAAAGAAGAGAACAAGAAAAAGGTGGGGAAAGAGAAGGTTACCTTGCAATTGATAGTCTTCCCATATAAGCTCTTCGTGGCTTTTACCTTGATAGAAAGGCATAGCTGATATTGTGTTCAACATGAATGGAATGTGGTGATGGCTTCGGGTAAAGGATGCTGATCTGCTTCGGCTGACTGCAGCCTGTCCCGCGAGTGAGCAAACTTGAGTCTTTGGTTTCAATGTCTCTTCTCCTGCACATCAATTGAAACAATTTAGGAAAGAGAGCTATATTGTTATGAAGCTATAATTTGATCTGAAATTGCATAATTGGAACTTTGTAAACTTAAAAAGTGCGAACTGATGTGAAATACTTACCTGCAGGAGATGTCAACACTCCAAAGACAGATGAGGTAGTCTCCTTTTCCACTCCCAGCCAACTTTTAAGAGATGGCGATGACTGGGCAGGTTTTAAAGTCGCGGATGATGTAAAACTTGAGGAACAATGTAATGGCGTACTTGCTAGAATGAAGAGAGGAAGGATGGTTTAAATAATAATCAGTCCACGATCTAGAGACATGAACACATATTTAAGAGGGAAGGTTACCTTGCAATTGATAATCTTCCCATCTGATTTCTTCATGGCTTTTCTGTTCATAGATAGGCAATGCTGATATTGAATTTGGCAGTGTGTCTGTGACAGGGCTTTGGGTGTAGGGCGCAAATTGACTTTCCCCGACCCCAGTCATTCTCGAGAATGATGTGTCATCATAGCTTGGGGTGTAGGGTGCCACTCTACTTCCCCCAACCACAATCTTTCTTGAGAATGATGTGTGCTCATAGGTTGAGCAATCTTGTTTAGTTGGTTCTGATGTCTGGTCTCCTGCACATTAAGAAAGAATTATTCTATTACTTCTGATACTGTCATTTGAAATGAAATTGCGTAATGCATAATGTGAGAAACTTATTATCAATAGGAGATGTGAGCTTTTGATGGGGGTAAATGAAAAATGGGTAGTATATAAGTTTCCGGAAAGAAAGAAAGAATGGTTCAAATAGTGAACAATCCAAGATAATTAAAGAGACATTAACACGTTCTAGAAATGAAAAGAGGGAAACAAGAAAAAGGGAGAAAAGAGAAGCTTACCTTGCAATTGATAATCTTCCCATCTTAGTTCTTCGTGGCTTTTCCCTTGATAGACAGGCATAGCTGATATTGAGTTCAACATCCAGCCGTAGGGTGCGAATCTACTTCTGCTGACCGCAGCCTGTCCTGAGAGTGAGCAAACTTGCGTCTTTGGTTTCAATGTCTCGAGTCCTGCACATCAATTGAAACAATTGAGCCTAACAAGAACCAAACTGAGGAAAAAGTGCTGTACTTATTAACCTATGTTTTGAAGTGAAATTGCATAGTTTGGAACTTTCTAAACTTACAAGGGTGAACTGAAGTGAAATACTCACCTGCAGAAGATGTCAGCGTTTTAGAAACAGATGTGGTAGCCTCCTTTTCCACTCCAAGCCAACTTTCAAAAGATGGCGAAGACTCCGCAGGTTCTGAAGTCTTGGATGATGTAAAACTTGAGGGACAATATAATCGCGTACTTGAATAATCCGAGACAATGGGGCACCTGACATTAGCACATGTAGGATTAGTTGTAGCATTTGTAGTTTCTGAGGTAATGTTCAAGCCAGCTTGGGCGGTGCTGGTAATGCCAGTGTCACTAAATACAGAATTGCTTGGAGGAGCAAAGGTGAGGGCACTGTTGGTTGTAGTGGAGACAATGGTACTTGAAGAATCAAACGCTGCATATTGAGGAGTATTGGAGGGACTGGCGGAAAACAAATTGCTTCCAAATAAGGTAATAGGGACACCAATAGCTGGGGTTGAGTTTGAATCACCAAATGCACCCTGACTAGAAGAAAACACGTCTAAAGGTGGTTGATCGAGACAAAAACCAGTAGCAGAAGCACAGGCTGCAAATCCAAAAGAACAATTAGTGTTTTCCTCAATAAAATTACATTTACAATTGCAAATGGGCGGACAAAAAGGAACAGATAAAACTATTCTTTGTTGCTAGCAAGCAAACCTAATTAGTCTGACAATTTTTCTTCCATGAACTTGTTTGCTTTTTCCTCTTTGGCATTTGATCAAACAGGTTCTGTGCTTTTTCTCTTTTTCCCCACTCGTGTGAAGGAAGTTTCTATTACATGTATCATACCATAAAATTCCAAAAGCAAAATTAAGTCTCTATGAGCATCCAAGTCTTTTTTGCCAAAACCCACAAAACTTTTATTTTGTTTCTTTTACTTCTTATGCAAGTTAAAGATTTTGAGGGTGGGAGAGTCATGAAATTTAACCCACAACCTTGTGCTCATTGCCAATTATGTAAAAAACCCTAACAAGCTTTTAATTTTGCCTCTCCATTATGTTTAAGAGAAATTCAATTTAAGAACCCATATCACAAATTTATACAAGAACAAGAATATATGATACCATCATTCAAACAACTAGAAAAAAGCACTAAACAAGTCTACAGTTTTGAGAAGAAATTATACATTAACCAATCATATATATAATGGGTTCTAGATTAAGCCAAGAAAAAGAAGAAAAAAAGAGTAAACAGATTGTGAAGAAATTAAGATGAAGCAATTGAAGCAAAAGCACTCACCACAGTTGGTTATAATTTTGTGAACCGATTCAAGAATCAGCATGCATTAACTTTTTGTTTAGTTCTTTATATGTATAAGAGCAAAGAGAAAAATTTCTGCTTTAATCCTACGCTGAGTCGCTGATAGCCAAGCCAATCCATATAGCCTCAGTCCTGTTCCTACACCAACTCACTACTCAGTCAAGTCTAAAAGGCTTAATTATTATTATTATTTGCTTTCATTTATTTATTTTTAATAATTTGTTGTCTTTTAATACAGAAAAAAAATTCATTTTTTTGTAAATTGCATTAAAAATAATTAAAAAATTTGGAATTATAAACTTTTTCACCTCTGCAATAATAAGATATGGTTTGCTATCCATTTCATTATGTTTACAATTTACAGGAGTACCTGATTTTTTGGGGGGCCATATTTATATATGATAATACATGCCAAAAATTAAATTGTGAGATAAAATAAGAATTATTCTATGCAGTGCAGATTGAAATATTTGATAGCTATGGTATAAAATAAGGATTGCTTTTTATAGTTATAATTGTCTTTGCTTGCAGTTATATATAGACCAGACTGAAGAGGAACAAAAAACCAGACAACATATTTCTTTCAAGCAGATGGTTTATACAAATTTTAAAGCCTTACAAAATTTATGAAGCTTGTTTGAAACCCAGGAAACATATTACAAGGGTGTTAAAAAAAAAAAAAAAACTTTGTTCAAGAACTAGGCTATTGGTACTCCTAGAAAGTGTTAAACTGGTAGGGTAGCAAATGCAGGTATTATCTTATGTCTTGACAGATTTAAATTTCCGAGACCGCAACGAAGTCAGTCCAATTTTTTGCTCTCTCTCCTCAATCTCTCCACCAACAACTTGACCGGCCCAATCCCGTTCACCGTCAACAATCAACCCCAGCGCTTTGAACAGATCTGGAGGCGAAGGTGCTCCATTGATTTTTGTAGCTGCTGTGTTGTTACCAAATGCAGCAGTGGTTCCAGAACTTGTTGAGGAATCAAAGCCAACTGAAGATCTAGAACCTTGTGTGGTACCAAAACCACCAAAACTAGCTGACGATCCCGAAGCTGGAGCTGAAGGGATGGCACCAAAACCTTGTCCAAAAGATGGGGCAGATGGCGCTCCAAAACCTTGTCCAAAAGACAGGGCAGGTGGGGTAGCAAATGTAGCCAATGTTCCAGAACTTGGTGATGAATCAAAACCAACTGATGATCCAGAAGCTTGAGCCGAGGGGATAGCCCCAAAACCTTGTCCAGAAGCTGGGACGGATGGCGCTCCAAGATGTGTTGCTGGCAGTGTGGGAAATGCAGCTATTGTTCCAGAATTTGTTAATGAATCAAAACTAACTGATGACCCGGAAGCTTGAGTCGAGGGGATGCCACTGAAGCCACCAAAACTTTGTCCAGAAGTTGGGCCATTATTGAAGGGTACTCCAAGAAGTGTTACTGGTGAAATTGAAAATGCAGGTACTGTACCATTATTCGTTGATGAAGGCAAACTAGTTGATGATCCCAGAGGTAGAACTGAGGGGATGGCACCAAAACACTGTCCACAAGCCAGAGCCCAAGGAATGGCACTAAAATTTGGTCCAAAAGCCGGAGCATTGCTGAATGGTGCTCCAAGAAGCGCTGTTGGTGAGAGTGATAGTGCAGCTAATGATCCCAAAGCCGGAGCCCAAGGGGTGGTACCAAAACCACCAAAGTTATAGGTTGGCATCATTGGGAGCACAAAAACTGGTAGAACCAATTGAGGCTGAGCAAATGTCTTTGATTCGTTGAATGGATCAACCCGCTCCCTGGTCTTGCCTGAAAATTTAAGTTGCCAAAAAGAAGACAGGATGATTACAATAATGAACAATCCAAGATCTAAAGAGACATTCATACAAAAACCAAGGAGAAAAAAAAGGGAAAGAAGGGTACGTTACCTTGCAATAGATAGTCTTCCAATCTGAGTTCTTCGTGGCTTTTCTCTTTATAGATAGGCATAGCTGATATTGAACTCAGGAATCCATTTCCAAAGTGAGAGTCAGGTTCCCGGCTTTGAATGTAGGGTGCCAATCTACTTCCTCCAACCTCAAGCTGTCCTGAGAATGGTGTGTGCCCACAGTTTGAGCAAACTTCTTTAATTGGAGTTGATGTTTGTTTCCCTGCACATAAATAGAAAAAATTTGAGCTTAGAAAGTAAAATTTAAGAAAGAGTGTTGTATTTCTTCTTGACATTATAATTTCTAAAGAAATTGCATAATCTTTGATTTGAAATTTACTAAAATTACAAGGCTGTACTAATATGGAAAACTTACCAATGGGAGATTTCAGTGTTTCGAAAACGGATGGGGTAGTCTCCTTTTCCACTCCATGCAAACTTGTTCCGAACGGAAAAGGTGAAGATTGGGCAGGTTTGGGTAGTATTACGCCATATCCAAATGTAGGATTAGTTGTGGGATTTGCAGTTTCAAAGGAGCCAACTTGGGTTGTGCTGGTAATGCCAGAATTGCTCGGAGGAGCAAGGGTGGGGAAGCTGCTGGTGGTGGAGACAATGGCACTTGAGGAACTAAATGGAGCAAACGAACTAGATGTATTGCTAGAAAACAAATTGTTGCCCAAAGAAAGTGAGGTACTGGGGGACGAGTTTGGGGCATTAGTAACTGAATGAGCAACTGATGACTGACATTTGCAAAAATGACCACCAAATGAAAAATTGGCGCCCTGGGCAGGTTGGGTGTTGGTTGAAATACCAATACGACAAGGAGTTCCAAATGGGGGAATATAAGAATTGATTGTCGGGGTTGCATTTGAACCACCAAGTGCACCCTGACTAGAAGAAAACAATGAGGGTGAGGATGATTGGTGAGATTTGGCAAAGGCAGAGCTTTCCTGATTCCATGATGAATTAGCTGCACGAATAACAATTTTGAGAAAAAGAAAATTAGTACTGCACACAATATAATTACATTAATGAATATAATAGGAGAAAGAAAACTAGTGTTTCTCTCTAATTACTACTAACATACCATCACAGAGGCTAGAGTTAGAGCATATACTCTAAACGCATATGAAACATTACTATTACTACTACAGACGAGGCAGCATATTCAAGCATTCTTCAACAAGAAGAAGATGCATTATAGTGGAGATGTGTTGACAAATAGATACATAATTTATACATACATTGACACACACAGACACATATGCCAAAGTTTTATTAATTAAACTGTTAGATGTCCTATAGTTGCATGATGGCCCCAAAATCTCTTGCTAATACATTATTCAAGACACTTTTTTATCTATTTTTTGTATAAATTATAAATTTTGGGAGTGTGATTAATTTCACAGCCTCTCTACATTTCGGAGTGTTCGTTGCCAATTATCTAAGACCCATTATTCCTTGTCTATACTGAAAAAGTCATAACTTGGTATTTGATGTGGGTCTCCATGTCTAAAAGTATTTTAGATGTACCAGATTTTTATTTTTATTTTTATGTTGCATTCTAAGAATCTTAGTATACCAATTAAGAATCAATCATGAATTACCGTCATTCAGATAGTGCGAATTAAGAGAACCTAAAATGGCAGTCAAGTATTAATTTAATGAGATACGAATTAAGCTTTTGCTGTTATTTAGAGCTTAAATTAGTAGACAACATGGGTTATTTAATGAGATAGAGTATGAACACTTTAAGATCTAAAGAGACATGGACACGGATGAAATTAAAAGACAAGAAAACGGAAGGTTACCTTGCAATTGATAGTCTTCCCTTCTGAGTTCTTCATGGCTTTTCCCTTGATAGACAGTCATAGCTGATATTGAACACAGCTTGGATGTACCTTCGAGGTCAGGGCTTTCTATGTAAGGTGCTAATCTACTTCCACTAACCCTGGGCTGTCCTGCAAGTGTTATGTGCTTACAGTTTGGGCAAACTTGTGTTGTTGGCTTCGATGTCTGTTCTTCTGGATACAATTAGGAAAAAAGATTGAGCTTAGACGGAATTTTATTAAGGAAAGACATTTGAATTTATTGTCACACTATAATCTGAAAACAAGGCGTACTGATGTGAGAAACTTACCAGTGGGAGATATCTGTGTTTTAGAGACAGATGCGGCAGTCTCCTTTTCCACTCCCGGCAGACTTGTTTTGATTGTAGAAGATGGAGCAGACTGTGCCGGTTGTGAAGTCTTGGATGATGGAAAATTTAAGAAACAATGTAATGGGGTACCCGTATAATCAAAGTTAGGGAGAGGTGCAAAGGGGTGTCGGATATCACCCCATTTAGTTTCGGGCAGTATTAGGCCACATCCAAATCTAGAATTATTTGTAGGATTTGCAGTTTCAGAGGCTGCAGAGGTGCTGGCAATACCAGTGTCACTAAAAAGAGAACTTCTTGGAGGTCCAAAGATAGGGGTGCTGCTGGTTGTGGTGGATACAAGGGTGCTTGGAGAACCAAATCCTGCAAACTGGCTGGAGGGACAGGTAGAAAACAAATTGCTTCCCATAGAAAGTGATGTACTAGGGGAAGAGTCCGGCGGAGCTTCCATGGTGACTGAATGAGGAACTGGCGACTTGCAATTGCTTAAAGGAGAACCAAATGAAGATTTGATTCCAAATGAACCATTTGGGCCATTTGAAGCTTGGTTGTTGGTTGAAACTTCACCAATTCCAGGAGCAGCAAATGTAGGTTGACTGGGTTGACCAAACAAATTGCTCCCAGAGGAAGGAATAGGTGGTGCACGAGTAGAAGAAAAGAACGAGGTTGGAAATGGCGGATCCAAGCGACAATGAGAAGCAACACCAAAGGGCGAAGAATTGGCTGCATCAACACAACATTTAACAAATGAAAAATCAGTGTCGCCCACATCAAAATTACACATTACAATCACAATGGAAGAAACAAAACTATTACTTGTCGCTAATTACTACAACTGCAACATATAAAGAAACTGGTGACTCACAATTGCTTAAAGGCGAACCAAATGGAGATTTGGTTCCAAACGAACCATTGGGGCCATTTGAAGCTTGGTTGTTGGTTGAAACAACACCAATTCCAGGAACAGCAAACAAATTGCTCGCAAATGAGGGAACATGTGCATTAACAGTTGGGGTTGTATTCGAACCACCAAGCACATCCTTAATAGAAGGACCGTGCGAGGATGGGAATGGCGGATCCAAATGACAATGAGAAGCAACACCAAAGGGTGAAGAATTCGCTGCATCAACACAACATTTAGCAAATGAAAAATCAGTATTGCCCACAAGAAAATTACACATTACAATAGCAACACAAGAAACAAAACTACTACTTGTTGCTAATTACTACTATAACTGCAACATATGAAAAATTGGGTATATAGCAACATGGGGTTTGTGTAGATAGATTATACATTCATAATTTATGCATAATCTCAATTCTTTTTGATGCTCTTGTGGGTTTTTATCCCAATTTGATTTCTTGTGTTCTAAAATACCCTTTGTGTGCTTCGATTGTTCATCATCTGAGACTATGGCTTGAATCAATAATCTCATAGTTAAGATAATTACTTGTTAAAAATAAAAACCCATCATCATATCATCAATTTTGAACAAGAATTTAGTGATCATATCATCATTTGAGCAATAATCACAAAAAAAAACAAAAAAAACAAAAAAGAAGCTTGCTACCACTTACCAGTACACTTACAATGGCGCATCTGGCTTGCTATGACTGTGTAATGAAGAAGAAGAAGAAGAAAAATGCAGATTCAAGATTCAAGCATCAGAGTAAAAAGTGTATGTGTTGTGTGTTTGTGCAGAGAATCAGATTTATATATATAATCTTCAGCTTTGTTTCTACGCTGAGAGCCGAGTCTGTGCACAGCGTAGCTTCACTAATACGCAGAAATGCTGATCAGGTATAAATGTAGTTCGTGAGTTACTGGGGTTTAAATTATTTGAGTTTGAGTCTTTATTTATTCTCTGATCAGTAATTCGAGTAACATGAGTATTTATAAAAAATACATATATATATATTTTAAACGAATATTCGCGATTAATTTTGAAACTGTTAACGTGTTCAAATT
>JAYMTT010000775.1:0-11542 GCA_036898025.1 Hypseocharis bilobata
GATGACACTTAGAAAGGAAGCAAAAAAAAAATGCTATCAGATTTTGTAAAAAATCAAATATCATGACAAAATTAGGGGTGGTGGCCGCGGCGTGATAGTCCTCGATCGTACGAGTAACCTTATTGTTTGCATTTAAAACAAGTGTTGTCTATTGCCGTTGGTGGTGTTGAGGAAATTGGACGACAATGCAGACCCACATCCACTGTCTCACCCATTAAGTAGACCATTATCAAAGTAGAGCCCAACTTGACGGAAAAATGACTGAACGACGGGACTTGTCCTTGGTCAGAGAAGAGACAAATGAGGAAGTTAGTGATGGTTCGATTGAAGATAACAGTATTGTAATAAAAAAAATTAGGTTTTTTACAAAAAATATTATTTATTTTAAAATTAATTTTTAAATAATAATTGGTTCGATTTAATTAAGTTAATTGCAGTTATCTGAATTATATATGATAAGTTTCAAACGAAACCACTTTTATAAAAAAAGAAACGAATTGAGATTGAACCGGTTCGAACTGTTCAACTCTTTATGGTTTGGTTCGGTCCGGCTATCCAATTCGGTTTGATATTTTTGGTTTTTTTCACGGTCCTAGACAAAATGGAGTGATTAGAGTAGTATTTACACAAGGATATATTAGTCTTTTTATTAACTTGTTAGAAAAATTCTACTTGTTGTACTACTAACGGCCACATTGTATCACAACCAGCCGCCAGCATCGGCCGGCCCGAGGCACAACCCAACGATGAGAACAATCCAATAATAAAAAAGATCCTCAATTCTTCATCCAAACAAACTGAATAACGGACAAAAAAACCCGCCCACCGAGCTTTACTTCTCCATAGTTATAGAACCAATCAATAATATTCCGTCGGATCGTTTCTCTCTCCGCTACCGGAACCTAATTAGCCACCGCCACAGAAATGGAGCTCAAGCCAGGTCTATCAGCTTTGATCACCGGCGGTGCCTCCGGAATTGGTAAAGTTCTATCATTTTCTCTCAAAATCTGTGAGCTTCAAGTGTTATCATGTTTCGGTTAAATTTATACATTTCATGGTTGTTGATGCTATTTTGTGTGTATCAGTGTTTTAGATATGAACTGTTTTCAAGTATAATCAGTGGAAATTTTATTTTATAAATCCAATTTAAGACATGATTCGGGGTTTTTGGTTGGAATTAAATGAATATATATATGATGTGATGATTCAGATTCTAGAATATTGTGGAAGTAGAGTAGGTGGTATATAAATCGAATTCGGATGGTTTTTGGTATGTTTAGTGGCTAAAGTGTGGATTTGTGGTGTTTGATGAATGATGATATGCAGGTAAAGCTATTGGCTTGGCTCTGGCAAAGAAAGGAGTGTTCGTGACAATTGTTGATCTCTTTGAAGAAAATGGGAAGGAAGTTGCATCTCTTGTCGCAAAAGAGAGTGCCAAGTTCCATCCGAGATTGGAGTTTCCATCCGCTATGTTCGTGAGATGTGATGTGACCAACTCAAGTAAGTGAGCTGTTATTAATTTACTTGTAAATAAAATCATGCAGCTGGGCCAATTATTGGTTTAATATTTGTTTTTTGGAGTTTGGTATTGCTTCTAAGCTCAATGCGCTGTGAAGGAGATTTTTATTCCCCAATAGTTTATAGCTCTGGTTGGAGACTGAAAGCTTCTAAAAATGTACTATGATGTAGTGTTTCTGTTCAATCTGCTTATGATCAACATGCTTAATCTCAGTAGTATTACATTAATAAGGTTGCTAAATACTACACAGTTCCGCAACAAAGCAATTATATATCAATGTTATATATAATATAAGAGGAAAGAAAATAAGAAGAAGAAGTCAAAATTCATGTTTGGGGAACGTGTTTCTCCTGTTTCAAGTTCTGTAAATATTCTTTTATATTACATAATTTAGAAGATGGGACGGGTAAATACTACACAGTTAAAGAAGCCATACACGGAAGCAAAGCAATAATTCATATCTAGGACTTTGACTTATTTTTATTCACATGCAAGTCCGCGCGTGGATTGGCATATATGTTCATGTATTTATACCCTTCCCTTCCCCTCTGTAACGTGTAGATGTTTTTGATGGTCATAATTTGGAACACGGGGACAGGTGAATACTACACATGAAAATGAAGTAATAATTCATATCTAGGGCTTTATTTTATTTTTATTCCTGTACAAGTCCGCGCGCGGATTGGCATATATGTGCATGTATTTCTATCCTTCCCTCCCCCTCTGTAATGTGTAGATGTTTTTTGATGGTCCATTTTCTTTTCCTCAAAATGAATATTATTTAGAAAATTGTGGTACCTCCAGATGGCTACTCAGAACTTTCTTCCATGAACAGGTGACTTAGCTGCTGCTTTTGAGAAGCATGTAGCAGTATATGGAGGATTAGATATCTGTATCAATAGTGCTGGGATTGGTAATCCTATACCATTCCAGAAAGATCAAACTGATGGCACTCGTTCATGGAGACATACTATTAACGTGAACCTGATTGCAGTTATTGATTGTACTCGACTTGCGGTATGCTTTGAGTTTAACGTGTTTTTCCTGTTTTACTTTCAAAAGGAAATGCAAATGCTCATATTCAATGTTACAAGAAGTAGGTTGCATGGCAGCGTTGAGGAGGATGACATTGTCATTCATGGCGATGAGCTGTACATGTCAGTTTATTAGATACTTAGGTTAAATTAGTTTATTAATATCGATGTGAAATTTCAAGATTATTGTTTTTCTTAATCAAATCATAATTTGATTTGATTTGTTGTTTAACTAAATAATGGACTACATAGAGTTTCAAGTTCTTTTTTCCATTCTATTCTGTTTGACTAAGTAATGGACTAAAAAAGTTTGCATTCTAAGGAAGTTTTCAGAGATCTATGCCCACATATATGATATTCTCTGGCAATCATAAACGAGGCCTGGAATGAGATCATTTTTCGTATAAGTTTTGTTGGGTTAAGTACTTGTTAGAACTTAGCATCATCACTACTTTATCACGATAGAAGCTTCCTTGCCTGTAATGGGCCATCTTGCAATTTTGGAAAAGGGTGACTGCAGAGTTCTTAGATCTATGATGGGATTATGAGTTAAAATGGAATATTTGCCATTTATACCGACTAATTGGAATGGAAAAAAAGAAAGAAAAATGAATCTAAAGATATTAAGGATTCATGAGGGAGGAGGTTCCCACTGATGTTTATCCTGTTTGCTTATTGATGATAGTAGTTGGTTATTATCACTAATGGCCTATGACAGGTTAAAGCCATGCTAGCTTCACAAAAGCCTGGTGTCATCATAAATCTGGGGTCTGCTTCAGGTCTTTATCCAATGTACAACGACCCTATCTATTCTGGCTCCAAAGGTTTGTTGTGTTGTTTTACCTCATTTGACTTATTTCCTTTCAAATACCCCTTTTCCTTGGTTCATGATTTTTGTTAATATAAACACAAAGTAACTGAACATGCAGAAAAGCATGATTCTTGCTTCACATGCATTTTGATACTCAGAAATTTCTTTTTCTCCCAGGTGGTGTTATTCTATTTACTAGATCACTTACTCCATACAAACGTAAAGGAATTCGTATCAATGTGCTCTGCCCTGAGGTAAGACTCTAGTAAGAACTCTGCAGGTTCTTGAGTTCAAATTCTTGGAAATTCCAGTCTGATGAGATATGAAAGCCACAAGATAATATTAATCCTAAAAGTTGATTTCTATGGTAGTTGCTTCAGTTTATGCTGGCGAAGCTCATTTCTCTATCTGACCTCTTCTTTTCTTTTCTAAACCTCCTTCATTGCTATTTCATTTTGTTATTATCTGATTAAGCACCAATTTAAAATTTGGACATTCCTTACATTTAAACCATAATGGTGATAATCATCAAGAGATTAAGAATCATCATCATCATCATCATAACGTAGTTTATATATTTATCATTATTATTTTTGTTTCAAATACAGATGGGCATTGTTGTTGTTGTTGTTGTTGTTGTTTTTTGTTCTGTAATGTTCAGTTCATTATATACACACATGAATTTGGATGCAGTTTGTTCAAACTCATATGGGCGACATGGTGGATCCCAAATTTGTTAATACAATTGGTGGCTTTGTGCCGATGGAAATGGTTGTGAAAGGTATGGTTTATGTCAGACCCTTATCACATACAAAGTTGGTTCTTAATGATTATTGTGCTTATCAGATTGCTGTTCCTCAAACTTGAGAATATGCTTAAGTAGATAGTAATCAGGTCACATGAAACAAACAAATATACCTCTTAAACAACAGTTACTTATATGTACCAGCCCAGGCTCATTTTGTGGTTGGGTTCCAGAGGAAAAAGTGAGTGGGCTCATTTTCTAGGCGAAGTGCTTTGTATATGTTATATATGTCATCGTGTGACTATAACAACAATCATTCAACTTAGTCCTTGATATTCAGTGGTCAACTAACCTTTATAGTCTTAGACTAATTTTTGATGTTGCCTTTTAGGTGCTTTTGAGCTCATTACTAATGAGAACAAAGCTGGTTCATGCCTTTGGATTACGAATCGCAGGGGTATGGAGTATTGGCCCACTCCCAGTGAAGAAGCAAAATACTTGGTGCGTTCTTCAAGTTCCAGAAAAAGATTATCATACAAAGCCCCTATGAACATCCAGATTCCTCAGAACTTTGAGAAAATGTGAGTACAAATATGATTGTCCTTCCATTCAGTTCTATAGAAAATACAAGTATAATATTGTGCCTTGGCACTGAAAGGAAAAGGAAAAAAAGAAGATCAAATCTTGTGAACGATAAGCAGCTGGGGGTAGGTACATTAAAGCTATGATATTGAGTTAACATGTAAGAGTCGATAAAGAAGACCATTACTCGTGTTGGTTCTGGCAAAGCAGAGCATTGGAAGGAAGATCGGGATTCAGTGGTAACCCTTAGCTTACTGTGCTACTTTATTTTTCTATTGATACAAGGCTGTGAGCTCAAATTCGTAAAGATAACCACCCCCAGCATTCCATCTAAAAAAATCTTTGTTGGCCATTTTCATGTCTTCCTTGCATTTTGAGCTCCTTAAATTACTATACAGGAAATTGATATTAAACTTGAATACTTTTCTGTCTATAATTGATGAGACAAGTGGGTTTCGTTTCATCTGCTTTTCTCCTGGGGTAAACACAGGAATTCTTTACTCAGTTTCTATCCCTTCCATTTCTGAAAGCCCTTACCCATCTTAATGCAAATATTAGTAATTAATTTAAGTGCTTGGGAAGGAAAAGGAGGGGCACTTGGGTTGAATATAAGAAAGTGTAAGCGACAAGTTATTGTGAACTTTAAGAATTTAAATAAAGGAGACATGTAGAAGTAAGGAGTCTGAAACAGTAGCTATGGCAGGAAAATTAATGAGTGCCATCTTCACAAGATAATTTTTTTTTGTGTATGTATTTAGAGTACTTATAAGACAAGTTCTTGAGATGCTTTCTACAAGGCATAGTTTGTCTTGCAAATCTAACTTAAATTTCTCCAGACTAGAATAATTTTTCATTTTTGTTATTTTTTCAAATCTCTCACATCGTTTGTTTTCCAATATTACTATCTTTTACAAATAAGCTCATATCAACTTTTTTAATAAATACTCACGATTTCTTTGAAACGAAGCAGTTGTTCGTCAAGTCTGACAGTTATATCTTTTTTGTTTCCTGCCATGCAGAATTGTTCACACTTTGAGCCACAATTTTCGTCATGCCACCAGCGTTGTGCGCAAGTCATTGAGAATGCCCATTGACCCACATCACGTTCTTCTGAAAATCATTTATGCCGGAGTAAATGCTAGTGATGTAAGTTTATTGACACTCCTTGAAATAATAACTTTCAGTCGATTTTTCCCTCCTCCTTTTACAGCAAATTTTATTAACATACATCTCAATTCTTTTCCTCCTAATGCAAACTAATGTGTCATTCCGACTCTTCCATGCGATTTATTAGGTTTCTCTTAGTCAGTGATAGCTACATAATTAGCTCTAGCTGTCTTTTTAAGCATTGGTATTAGAACATGCTTAGATATATTTAGTAAGTCATGAATTCTCATTGAGCTTCCACAAGGCACTTTGACTTTCTGGACAAAATTTGTGAATTTGGAAATTGATTGAGTTTTCACCAATGGTGTATTTGTGGTCGAATGTTTCTCATGAGTCATGACTCGTCTTTTGTTTGTACCTTACCTTTACTGTTTGTTAATAAGTAGTACAAAATGGTGGGCATTTTTTTTGAAAATTCACATAATCTCTACATATGTAAATTTTCAATCTCTTTCCCCATACATATGTAAATATTCTGACAAGGGCATGTTATGGACAGGTAAATTTCAGCTCAGGTCGTTATTTTGGTGGAAGTAAGGAAGACCTTAACTCCCGTCTTCCATTTGATGCTGGTTTTGAGGTGCAGCAACATTATTTAGTATAAATATTGTGGGGTGATGATGCAATTTGATTATTTTCAAAATTTTATGGTTGGTTGGTTACTGAAGTATATAATAATATATTTGCAAAATCGCTTCTTATGTCATAGTTCCTAGTTCATAATTCAGTATGACTTTGCAGGCTGTTGGAATAATTGCAGCACTGGGGGATTCTGTCAGTGGCCTGAATATTGGCACTCCTGCTGCAGTCATGACGTTTGGCGGTTATGCTGAATATATGATTGTATGAATGAGTTTGGTTTTCAGTTACCCTTTAATTTGTGTGTATATGTCATAAGTTGATCAACATTGAATTTTTGCATGATTTAGGTTCCTGCCAAATTCATCCTTCCTGTCCCAAGACCGGATCCAGAAGTTGTCGCAATGCTTACTTCAGGACTAACAGCATCAATTGCTCTAGAAAAGGTATGTGTCATCTATGTGTTCCATCTTGCTGTATGCTAGTCCAAAACTTCTGTGCTTTCAACTGAACCCTTTGTCATTTCATAAACAAAGTATAACTTCATATACTAATCATTTAAATGATTTTTTAGCCTTCATTCAGAGTGTTCTTTGTTTTATGTTCATCATTTCTTATAGTATACCTCAAACCCTTAATTGTCATATAAATTTTGCTTCTGACAATATTTTCCCTCTTATGGATCTATTAGGCAGGACAAATGGGATCTGGACAAGTAGTTCTAGTTACTGCAGCTGCAGGAGGAACAGGGCAATTCGCCGTCCAGGTTTAATTTCAAATATGGATGAAGTTTTGAGTTGCACGAGTTCACTGTTTGTTTAATTTCACCAAATATATGAAAGTTACTTTTTCAGAGCCATAGCTTATACTGTACACCCATCTTATTTACAAGCAGAGGCACTTAGTTCATACGTTTTTCCAACATTACTTGGATAAAAGAATGTATTCATTGTATTTAGTCTTTTAATTTTTCTTTTTGCCATTTCGCTATTAAGATTTTTTATCTTTTTCAGTTATCATTGATCTTTTTCTCTACTTTTGATTTTTCTCATGTACACCATTCATTGAAAAGAGTCTGCTTGCTTCTCAGTTTAGGCATCTCATCAGTCACAGTATTTATCACCAAGTCTTCACCTGTCAGAGGCATTGGTTGAGATGAGGTGAAGACTTGGGAGATTGCGACTTTCCTCTGTGGATGCCATAAACTAAAAATGAACATCCCCCAAGTAAAGAAAAAAAAGGAACAAAAGAATAAACCAGTCTTTCATTAGAGAACCTTTAGCAGTTTCATTTGATCTTGCGAAAACAGTTTGTGTTTATTCCATTCCATCAGTAAATTATTTATTGTTCTTGCATTTTCTTGTTGCATGGAGTTACCAATTCTGAGCTTCTATATATGCAGCTTGCAAAAATTGCTGGAAATTCAGTGGTTGCAACGTGTGGAGGTGAAGAAAAGGCCAGGCTTTTGAAAGAATTGGGGGTTGATCGAGTCATTGACTATAAAGCTGAAAATATCAAAAATGTATATTTTCTTGAATCCTTATTACCACTCCCTTTCGATTTTTATTATTTCATAGCTGAAGGTGCCCATGATTTCATTTATTTGATGCATGAGTCAACTAATTCTGCTAATGGAGTTGACTATGGTCTCATAGGTGGTTTGATGATCAATATCTTCACTGGCTTCCCATAATAAATACTTAAAGTTGCAACAGACACTTTTGTTAATGAAATGTCCCTTTTCCCTGAATAATACTTGATGTTGAAGTGTGCATGCATTTCTTTATGAAATGTACTAACTATATCTGGGCATGTAATCCATACATATTACAGTGCAGCTTTCTTAACCTGAAATTAGCTTGACCAGTTAATAAGATCTTCGTGAAAATTAACTTATGGTGGAAATATATATGTCAACTCTGGCCTTTGCCTGGTGTTAAGCAAATAATACAATGTGAATGGAGAAATACTTCTGCTTATAATTTTTCTTTTATTTTCCATTCTAGTGAAAGTTACATATTAAATGCATTTAGATCTGCTCCTCAACACAAAGATGAAATGTTTTCAACTTTTGGTCAGTAAGTTTCTCTCTTGAATTTATTGCATTCAAATATACAGGTTCTAAAGAAGGAATACCCCAAAGGCGTTGACATCATCTACGAGTCTGTAGGAGGTGAAATGTTCGATTTGTGTTTGAATGCTTTGGCGGTATATGGGAGACTCATTGTGATTGGAATGATTTCTCAGGTTGTGTTTTCTAACAACTTTTTGATACGATGGGCACTGAATAAACTTGGGGTTTTTATTTGATTTTAATGCTTTAGTTCTCTCATTATTTCAACATTGTTTACATCAACTTTTTTATGCATTAGCTGGTATGCTGTTCACATGGAAGATTTTGATTGTATTTGTGAAAGTTGAAGAAGTAATTCATTTAGATTTAAACACTGTAATTTACAGTTTAACTTAAAACCATAGTTCGAGACATTTATAGCCAAACTTCAGACGTCTGTGATATTATAAGCTTATTACAAGCAATAATAATTATAAGCTGACCAATATTGTATTAGTATGTCAAAAATTCGGCATGGATTTAAGTTCCATAATCTAAATGTATTAGTTTACTTGCATTCCGAACTGAACAACTATATGACTGATTTCTAGAGGTTCTTTGGTAATTATTTGATGTCATACCACTGTACTGCATAATTAGGCTTAACCGGCAGAACTAGAGATAGATGTCTTCTCTATTTGAGTAAACTGGCCTCACAAAGTATAAAAATCGATTGAGCCAAAGATCATAAGCTGCATGAAGCACAAAAAAAAATGTTTTCTATTTTCTAGTTATGTTTATATTTGAATAACTCTATTGTCTTCAACTTAATTGTTCATTACTGACAAATAATTGATTCATTCTGGTTTCAGTATCAAGGGGAACATGGATGGACACCGTCAAATTATACTGGACTATGCGAAAAGATTTTAGCAAAAAGCCAAACTGTGGTATGTAGCCATCAGACTTTATAGGGCATTCTCGCTTGTTTAGAACTAGGATGGGGGGCAGATATCCCATCTTTAGGGTACTTCCTCCCTTTGGGGCCTGACTTGAAGCAGACTGTTTGAAAATCGTAATTTATGCATCTGACAGCCACATCCAGAATTTAGTTGGATTTTATGTTTTCTGAAAAACAAAAGCAACAGAAATTATGGGGTTTCAATTTTTTAGTTGGATAGTGAATTATTTTTCCTTTTATTTGGTGATTTTGATGTTTTGACAATGCCAATGCTTTCAGGCTGGTTTTTTCCTCGTACAATATAGTCGCTTATGGCAAGAACATCTGGACAAATTATTTGATCTCTTCTCTTCGGGAAAGCTTAAGGTAAGATGATATCTCTTAATATGTTATCTAAATCGGGAGCTTTTTACTGCAAGTTAGTATATGCTTTGATTATATCAGGTGTTTATGCCAAGGCATTTTTCAAAATTTATTTATAAATTATATTTTGGCTATTCAATAGCTTACTGTTATGTATACTTTTTTCTTGTAAATTTGAAAAGGTTATATCTTGTTTTTCCGTCCTTGGATTGTTCTTCTAATCTATGTAGAAATTACTTGGTTACATCTGACTTGTTATCCCCGGCAAAACAATTAGTTGCACTTCCTATGTGGCTATTAAAATGACTTCCGTAGTTGTTATCCCAGATTTGTTAGTCTTCTGCTTTGCGTAGCCAAACACATCTGTACTCCATTCATTGACATCAGAAGTGAAAGAAACTATTACACGTCAGTTATTCTAAACCAGTCCTTCAAATCCTTTATTAGAGTGTTAGAACATTTAATAATCTTTTGAAAACCTGCTAAACTGCTAGAGAAGTAAATTGGCAACTTTGAGGAGAGTTTCACAGGCATATTCACTTGTGAGTTTCATTAATGGAAGGACAATCTTTCATGTGAATGTCAGCTCCACATGCAATAGTACAATGATAATTCACGAGTTATTGTTTTCTTTCTGAGAAAAAGAATTACCTTTTGTTCTCTTGTACCAAGGTACCGAAATTTCTCACCTATAATAATTCAATTGCATAGGTTTCCATCGACCCAAAACAATTTTTAGGTGTCCATGCGGTTGCAGATGCTGTTGAGTATCTCCATTCAGGGAAAAGTGTTGGCAAGGTATCCACATTTCTGCTCATGTAGTTACTTAATTCTCAGCACAGTCATTCATGACTTGCCCCTAAATGCTTTGCATTAATTTTTTTCTTTTTTGTCATAGGTCGTCGTTTGTATTGATCCAACCTTCAGTCAACTATCGGCAAAACTATGAGCATATCATCAGATCACATCTTTGGATACGATTTTCAGTCAATTTCATATAAATAAGTGTCCATGACAAACAAAGATGAAGAGAGGGCAGACTTCTACTTACACTTCCCATAGAGTTCATTCAGAAGTCGGAAAATAGGTGGTGTGCTAAGCATGTTCCTCTTCAAAAGGCAATAATAATCTCTCAGAGATCTTGTAGTTTTCATACGATATGAGTTCATTTGGAACTATACTTGCAGAGACACAAGATTAGATAAAAAAAAAAATAGAACTCCTCGCGCGAGTTTGTAGTTTCCACCACCCTTCCACATGGTATGTGCAGATGATGTGGTGGTAGTTTGAAGAAAATGCAATGCTCTTGTAATTGTAAGGAGTACAGAAAGGTTATTCTGAAAGCTATTATTATATAGTAAAAAATTTAAGTTATCTAAATCATTGAAATTGTCATTGATTGATTTTCTATTTGTTCCAACAAAAGAAGAAAGAAAAATCATTGATATGTAATTTTGATGATCATGGGGATGTCTCCGGCAGTGTGTGATAAAGAGAAATAGACTTCATTTCTATGCTAATTTTCATTCTTAAGAAATGCAAGTAACAAATTTTTTTTATGAATGGTTAGGCTTCTAAGTTCTAACATCTAACCGTAAAAGCTCTTTTACCTTAATTTATCTTCCTTTTCAGAGCAAAGGCATATGTCTCTGAGAGTCATATAAACAATTTATTTATTTTAAAAATTAATAATACATTAATTAAACGTCAATGGCCCCTATAGCTCAG
>JAYMTT010000776.1:0-11533 GCA_036898025.1 Hypseocharis bilobata
ATAAGACATTGTTCTAAATTCAAATACAACTCATTGTTCTAAATTAAAACACAAATCAGATTCTCAAGTCTCAACAACACATTCTTCATATCTCCAAGCTCATAAATTTTAATTTCTAGGATTAGAACCTTGGACTTGAAAAAGGATCATCCTTGCAAATTTCCAAATGCATAATATGTTCAAGAAGCTCATCTAACTTGAGTTGTTAGGTATCTAGTTTGATTAAAAAATCAATAAAATTAGGATTCCATGTTAACAAAAATTAAATGCTCTAATAGAAATTCATAAAGTAAAATAAATAAAAAACCTCTATCACGAAATAACCAATCTCCAGTGCAAACTAAAGTTTCAACAATTTCTGGCTTGAATGCACTTCGCAATTGATCAAGAACACGTCAACCAACACTGAAAGCAGATTATGAGGCAACTGTGGATATGAGAACACTTAACATGTCACTTGCTGCATTTGATAAGTCTGAATACTGAAACTGGTTTACCTTCCAAATCGGTAAAATATCGAATTTTGAGTTTCTATCCAATCTTGATTCATCTAAATAATGCTTCAACTGTGATCTTTGAGGAATAGTAAATTTTTTATTTTCAAATATGTCAAGTTCTTACAATATACATTTATATTAAAGTGTATCACATGTAATAATTTGGTGAGCTTGAATGTGCTCATGATGTTGAGTATCAATAGACTATATCATAAAAAATTAGTCTCAAATTATAGAAAAGCAGACCTAGTCAGTTAGTAGAAAACCATATCAGAAATTACTCAAGTGAGTCATTATAATGAAGCTATTGAAATTAGCAAGTAGTTTTAATAATACCAAAGGGGTAAATCATAGCATGAAATTTTAACAGTTATCTTTCCAAAGCTGAAGCAAATTAGAAACCCCCAACAATCGTCTCTAAATATCAAGATGTTAATAAAGCAGTTCCATTTAATCACAAGATAGATTATGAAACTCTTCAAATATGCTAATTTCTTGACAACATAGGCAATCAAAACGGTTTTTTATTCTCTTTCTTCTTCATCTTTTTTTCCTAACAGTTGAAACGCATGCAATTTATCGCATTAAAAAAATAGCAAGGATATAGTTCCTTAGGCTTACTCCATATTAACATACAGCCAGCAACCTTGGTTAAAGTGTAAAAAATAGAGTAAGCTTTTCAATGATCCCATTATTTTTTGTATTGTTATCTGTAGAGCTTGAATCTGAGAATGACATTTTGAAATACAGTTTGGTACTACAATAAACATATATAGAAAAGCTTGAACCTTCAAAGAAAGGCATCAAGAATCCTACATTTCAAGATCCTTCTCTGTGTTATCTCTAGCAAGCTCAAGGAAATCTTCTATCAACCGTGGTGGCTAAGTGAAAATAATAATAAATTTAGCAGTTCATTGGCAAGAATAATGATGTAGCAAATGATAGGGACATGTCACAACTTAGATTAGCGCCCTCAGTATGAAATTTATGGAGAAGCTACATGGCTAAATGTTAGAACTGAAATGAGAATAAGATATATGATATACTAATATAAATATGTTTATTTATGTACCTTGGTTCAGCAATGACTTCATGAGTTTTGCAATGGTTGCAGGTAAATGGTTGTGTATATTGAGCACTTGTACTCTTGTTGCACTTGTTACATGCCATGTACCAGAATTTTTGTTCAAAATTTGTTATCGAAATGGATGCTGTTACCCAGAAGGTTGTTTGCTGAATTTAAAGAACTCGGTTTAGTTTAAGTGTCAAGATGAAAAGATACATTTCAAGAACAAAATAAAGAATTTTACCTTTTCAAGAAGATCTTTTATGGCACCAATCAATGTCATGTTTTCAGCTGCAGGTATTGCTGAGCAACCAGCAGAAGTTAAGTATGATTTTTTCTTTATGATATCCTTTAAAAGCTCATTGTTTTCAGCACACCTATGAGTAAGAATACTTTGTTAAATTATTGACTGAAAAATTTGTTAGAACTATATATATGTTACAACTAAGTAACCAAACCAGCTCTTATTTTTTTTGTTGATTTTGTTGTGATTTAATATTTTTTTAAAAGTATAAATGCTTACCAAGAACGTAGTGCTATTGCCTCAGCAGTTTCAGGAAGCATGAGAAAAGAACTTGATGATTTTGTTGATAGTGAGATGCCTGCAGTTAAATTATAAGGTTAGTAAACTTTTGTGTTGAGAAGTATTGAAGTTCAAAATGAATAGTTTTGATATTTATGCTTATAATAGTTTACCATGAAATGAGACAACTTTCAAACGCATTGCTATGAAAACAGGCATGGTATGAATAATATCTGCTATGATAGTAGATTCATTATCAACAAATTGATCCCACATTGTTAAGATAGTTGGCTTCAACCTGCATTGATGAAATAAAGATAAAATTATGAAGAAATTGAGTCACAAGCAATATTTATTCATCTATAAATATGATACAGTCATGTTGAGAATCAAATAGTTTCATGGTTAGATTGATCATCTTCAAGTAAAAGAGATATAAAATTTGAGAGAAATGAATAACATGCATTAGTTAATGGTCATACTCTTGGTTGATTACAACAACTTCTCGAATTGTTGAAATCCCATTTCTTGTGTGTTGCTGTCTAGGTGGAAACATATCAAGTGCTACAGCAAGGATGTCTACAATAATATAAATAGTGAATTAGACAATTAAAATGCGTGTATGGAAAGAAAAAGAAATTTCTATGTTTCAAACTTACCAACTTGTGCCATAGAGTCTACATACTTGTTCATGTCAGCAAAGTTAACAAAGCTATATGTTGGTGGAATTAAGGATTTCTCTTCTTCATTTATCTCTTCAATGAGTGTTCTACCAGTAATTGTCCATTGGAATTCATTTTCAACAACTCGATGTTTTGGATCAATGTACTTGACATAAGCATTAGAGATATAATAACTTTTAAGTGTTTGCAAAGTTTCTTTAAGCAACTCAATATCACCACCAAATATAGAAGCTTGTACTCTAGTGCCCTGTGAATAATGAAAATTTTGTTTATAATAATAATTAAATGCACAACTAATACATACCTGTTCAATGTGTCATATTTTGATTTTTATACCTGTGAGTCCACTAATATGAATCTTTGATACTTTGTTGGACTATGCATAGCTGTACGTGGCATAGTTTTTTCTATAACCTTCACTTTCACGGTCCAGTTTTTGCTTTGAGGAGTAATGTCTTTGATAAGTTGACATTGTCGGTTCATTTTTGTAACCTATAGGAAAAAAAATTGAGTTGATAGTTAAAAAGAGTATATAATAACTCACAATACAACTTGTAGATACGAACATTAGAAAGCATAAGTTAACTTATGATATTAAGCAAATAGCAAATGACAAATTAATAAGAACACACAAATAGCATAGCATATAGATTAAGCATAACTTAAGAATCTATATGTACATACATGTAATAGATATTAGCTCTATTATGATTGCACTTGCAGCTTTATCAAAGTGCTGCTAATGAAAGTAGTTCTCTATAGACGACATTTTTAGTGCATCCTTCATTTGTATCATTTGTTGAAGTTGGTCTTATAAGAACTTTAACAGAATCTGCTGTTTTAGCTCTAGATAGAGCAACATAGAGTTGTCCATGAGAAAATACAGGTTGTGGTAGATATATGCCAACATGTTCCAACGTTTGTCCTTGAGCCTTGTTTATTGTCATTGCAAAACTTAACCGAATTGGAAATTGTGTTCGCTTAAATGGATATGGATAGTTTTCATTTTCTGCTGGTAATAAAGGAATTCTCGGTATAAATAATCTTTTTCCACGATGATGACCCACAGCAATCTCTGCTTCAATCACATTTCGCTCAAATTTGCAACAAACTAATCTTGTTCCATTTGATAGTCCTTCTGAAGGATCAATGTTTCTCAACAATATTATAGGACAACCTGGTTTTAGTATGAGCTCGTGAGGAGGCAGACCATTTGGTGTTAAACTATTAAGAAAATCTTCTTGCATTCCTTGTTGAGCTGTATCAATTGTTTCATCATAGCTATAGTATTTTGTAGCTTCACCTGGAAATTGATTGATCAACAAAGTATTGATTTGATCAACACAATCATTTTTTGGAGTTAATATTGCTCGATTAATCATGAATCTTGAATTTTCAGCATAGTTGTTTATATCTTGAAACACATATTTTATCAAACTATTCAAAGAAGAGACATCATCTTCATAAGGAATAATCATGGAAGGAGGAAGTTTGATAATATCATCAGCTATTGATAATTCTGTACCATCTCCAATACGCAATAAAAAGCTACTAAATGATGGATCATATTTAGCTCTCATATTTTCTGTAAGCTTGATCTTCTGTAACACAGTCCATAGATTTGATTTTACTAAGCTTGTCTCTATAATTTCTTCTTTTGTTGCTTTAGGAACAACCGGTAGAACTTGACGGAAATCACCTCCAAAGACAACCACCTTTCCACCAAATGGAAGCTGAGATTCATTTATATCTTGTAACATTTTATCAAAAGCTTCTATTGCTTGTTTTTTAGACATGGATGCTTCATCCCATATAATGAGTTTTGCAGCTTGCAATAATTTAGCAGTTCCACTTTGCTTACTAACTTGACATGTCTGATTTTCTACTTTAATTGATATCTTAAATCGTGAGTGTGCTGTTCGACCTCCGGGTAGAATTGATGCAGCAACGCCTGATGTAGCAGTAGCAATAGCAACAAACCCTTTAGATCTAACTGCAGCAAGTAGTGCCCGGTACAAGAATGTTTTTCCAGTGCCACCGGGCCCGTCGATGAAAAATGCACCAGGTCTATTAGAAAGCACCTTTTCTAGAATACAATCATAAGCATATTTTTGTTCAGCATTTAGCATTGAGATCGAAAGTATATCTTCCTGAGATACTTCTATGTGTAATTCATCATCAATTTCTTTTGAAATTATGTCTTCTTTATTTTCATGTATCTTGTAATCAACCAGTGCATAACTGTTGATATTTCTTCCCATAGATTCAAGTGTGCGATTAATACTTAGTAGTACCTTATTGCTGAGATCACGTTTGTTGAAAATAGAAGGTAAATTCTTGTAATCTTCAGACATCGCGGCCTCAAATTTTTTCCATAATACTCTAGGATTGCATGGATTACAATACACTAATATTGTGGCAAATAGACGTCTTAAGCTATGAGGCATCTGATATAGAGAAGCCTCTTCTAAGCATTGTTCTAAGTTCTTGTCAGAGATCAATAAGCCATGCAATAAAGCAGATTCACGGAATGATGAAGCTCTAATTCCTTCAAAAATTTTCAAGACTGAGAATGACGTTGGCCCTCGAATGTGATTAAGCAATAAACGCAAATAATATCTCTCCCCCTCGTTTGGATTTACAGTAACAATCCTGCCAATCACCTTCCCCTTCTTCCTCTTACTCCAATACTTGTCTTGTTGGTGCCAAACAAAGTATTCAGGAAACTCTCTGTATAGATATTTTTTGGCCTCTTCATTGGTGCTGTTCATACGAAAGAACTCAGTTAATGTTGTCTTTGCTGAAAAATCATTTCTAATTACATTGGTAAGATTATCTGATTTCTTAAAGGTAACAACTTGTTGGTCTTCAAGGTGTAACTGCAAGGCTTGCACAGATGGATACATATCATTTAGATCAAAACCAAAAATCCTCCACATAGCTTCTGGCGGAGAGACCCAACGCGCAGACTGAAATGTTTCGATCTCGTCTAGTTCATCAGCAAAAAGGCCCACATGAAAAGCAATACGATCATGACCCTTATAGATATACTTATAGAGATACTTGACTGCTCTAATAGTGGAACATATCTCGACATTCATATGACAATCAAACTTTGCAAGCAAATATGGGTTATATGGTACAACCCAACGATTATCCAGAATATGTCCACGTACTTTAGCAGTTTTGCCATCATTACGACGTCTATATTTAGGGTAGGAATCTTTTCCTTCAGTAGTTTCGGAACAAAATTCCTTTGGATAATGGTTTCTACAGGAACCACCTTTTCTCATGCATACGTTATTTGGATTAAGTTTACCACAAGGGCCGTGCATCATGTGCTTGACAACCATTGAATATAGGTGGGGATTTTCAAATTCTTTTGGAAGCTCAGCAGACACAATATCATCGAATGCTTCTGGTGCAATAATCTTTGAACCTGATTTCAATATGATTAAACAATGAGCATGAGGTAGCCCTCTTTTTTGGAACTCAATAACATGTACATGAGCAGCCACTGGACCAAAGATTTCTTTCTTAAATAACTCAATTTTCAACTCTTCTAATTTTGATCTAAAAACTCGTGCAACCAAATCTGGCCTATTTTGGGCCTCCTCATATGGTCCTAACTCTTGCTTAATCTCTGGCCATGAAGGATTGCAAGTCATTGTAAGAAATATGTCAGGCTTTCCAAATCGTTGAACTAATGACATAGCATCAACATATCTTTTTCTCATATCTCTTGGCCCCCCAATGAATGAAGCTGGCAAAACAACTTTACGCCCTACTTTAGAACCACGATTCTCACCAATCTCAACACTATCAATAATTCCTTGATACAGTTCTGCCCGAATCTCATCTTGACGATTACGGAAAAAATCTAATCTGCTTGTTTCAAGTTTGATATACATATCAACAACATATTGCTGCAAAAGACGTCCTGAATGCAACAGAATTGATTTCTCTAATGATCTCATCTGTAGCCTATAACAATAGTATTCGCGGCAAGAAACTCTATCTCTCTTCTTCTTACTTTCTAACACTGAAATAAAACACATGGATATCTATATATTAGCTTGTCAAGATCTAGGGTAACTTTAAACTCTAATTTGAAATAAAACTATTGAAAATCGACTTATGATCTATACCTTTTGTTTCCTTTTCAATTAGCTCTGCAGGTGATGTCACCTGTTTTGGGTCCACTAATAATTGCCCCTCACAAGAATAAGATTTTCTTTTGTCAATTCTTCTTATTCCTTCGTGCCAACCAGAATCTCCGAGAGGAAATAATAATGGATATTGTAGAGGATCATAACAACCAAAATAGTATCTTACTTTGTAACTAAAGCCTGAATGACTATAAACAATAATGTCACGTTCTTTGTAATTGCCAGAAACATTATCCTCAATCCAGATTGCAGCTACTTGCGATGCTAAAGGGGCATTATATACACGTTGGTCTAATCCAGCATCTGACCTTATCAGAATTTGCTGATTTTCCAAATCTGAGATGTGTCTAAGACTTCGGAAAAAAGAGCAATAAGGATTCGATGCCAATACGTTCATTAACTTTTGCAGGATGTGAGGATTCAATTTTTTTGATAGGTGCATTCTATGATCTACTTCATGATCAGTATCATAGAAGTAAAGCTGTAAATAGGAAGGGTGACCATCTACTGGCAATAACGGATTGATATAATGATACACTTGACCCTGAACTCTAAAGGTATACACACCTTTATTTCTTTTGCAGAGATTCTTATCATATTTGACTCCAAAAGATGTGAAGGCAAAAGAGTTATTGTATGTTCGCACATACTTTCGGAATTCAGATGCATCTTCAGAATTTGAAGTAAACAACTGATAAAGTTCTTCAGGAACATCATTTGAAATTAACGATATTTCTCCATCAGAACAACAGAAATATTTAGGTTCATGGTGAAACCTTTTTGCTCCACAGTGCCTACATGTGGGTGCTGAAGACAAAATATCCGACTCATGAGGTATATTTTGCAAGGCAGCACCAATATTTTTCTTTTTGTGGCGACTATTATCTGAAATCAAATAAATCAATTGAAGGTAATCTATCTAAGTACAAAGCTAATATTTATCAATAGATATATACTCAATCGTGATTTAGTATATAAATTACCACTTTGGAAAGGATCGGTTCCTTGTATTTGATCAGTCCAAAGTAGTGTAGAAGTAGAGCTCTTGCCAAGCTGATTTTCATTATTTGATAAATCAAGTAATTCTCTTTGGGAAGAACTGATTGATTCAGAAGATGTTGATCCTATTTGAAATTCACACATGTTAATTACATCTCATATATAGAGGTATTATTGTAAGATATTATATTGGTTGATTCATTTAAAAGCTTTAAATTTGCTCACCAAATTCATATGTACTGTAAGTTCCAACATGGTTCTTCCCTCTGCCAGATGAGTTGGTAGATAATATTTGGTGGTTTTGATTTGCTATAATATGAAATAATTAAATGTAAATATAAGACGAAGGTGTATAAATTTTATTGTAATATGATTGATTTGTGAGAGAGTATTACCTGTTTCATGTTGGCAAATGTCATTGATTACGACAGCTTGACTCTTAGAATGAGCATAGCTATCTTGATTTTTCTTCTCGAGTATAATGTTTTTTTTCTCTCCGTATGATTCTTTTTTTTTCTTCAACAGTTGTTCCTTTTTCTCCTTAGAAAGCATTGAATACCAACTTCTTTTTCTATTACATCCTGCTTTTTTGGGGAGTTGTTCATATAAGCATATTAGAATATGAATAGATACTTAATTTCAAAACAATTGTAACTTTAGTTTCAATTATTTCTTATACCTGTTTCCGTTTGTTGGTGATCATCAGTCATTACATTTGTACTTGCACATAATTCTTTTACCGGATTAACATGTTTTTCTGTTTCATGAGATTGTAATTCAGTAATTTGAGTGTCTGCATAATTTATCATAGAAATTTTGACATAAGCATCTATTGTGAAATTTTGACATAAGCAATAATTGTCAAGTGTTATTTTTAACGTCAAAGTTGTCATAGTTTTTCCATACCTGTTTCCTTATTTATGGTGCACTGTTTTATTGCTGCCTTTTTTAATGCATACGCGTCTCGTTTTTTTCTTCGTATTTCTTCTTTCTTTTCTTCTGGTAATGCAGCATACGCGTCTCGTTTTTTTCTTCGTATTTCTTCTTTCTTTTCTTCTGGTAATGCAGCATACCATTTTGTTTTTTTACTATGCTTTTGTCCATCATCTATGAACCAGTTAAGCACTTATGAATTAATGATTATATATGAATATATATAAGATTTTAAATTTTGATAGCAGTTTAAATGGTGACTCACTTTCTATGATATTTCTTTTTGATTCTTGTTCATCCCCATCATTTGAAGTTGAAGAATTCATCTGCTTAATTAAGAACCTACTCACTCAATACACGTAACACGACTAATAAAAAACCTAAGAATTTGCATCCACTAAAGCAAAATAAATTTTAACCACATTGACAACCAAGAATGCCAAAGTAAGATCTAAAGTATATGCATAGATCGTAGATACACAGAATAAGTAACAAGTAAAAAATTTCACTATTATTACACAAGTAAATTAATAAATTAGACTCACATAATTAGAGTTATATATTTGTTATAGACCCATGTCATTTTAATGTGGAAAAGAAACATCGTAACACAGTAGCCAAACAAAAATAATAAAATTTATCACAAGAAAACTTACCAAATAGGAAATTCAGCCTCTTGTAAGATTGTTTTTCTCTTCTTGCTTGTAAACTGGGAATCAGAACTTGGAAGTCTAAAAACAAAGGAAAAACAAAAAAAACATCATAAACTTGGGATCTTGGTCTCTAATCTCTTTTTATTGAATGTCTTTTTCAGGACAGACCTAACATTGCTATCACTTGATATATCAATAGTTTAATGCTATTACCATAGTTATAACCTTGTTCTCTTGATATAAATGTCTTTAAACATCCAAACACAAACTAAATGTGCTAGCTAACCTAATGCAAATTTTTCAACAAATAGTACTGATGCTATATGCAAGGTATTTCCTCAAAATGATATCAACTTTCTTAAGATTAGCAATAAAGGTGGAGCTGGGAAATCCTTTTCCATGATGGTATGAGGACAAAAATTCATGTTGTTGATTCTTGGTTCAAGACATGGCAAGGAGATATTGATGCACGAAGGTTATATGATAATTAGTAATTTCAATTCATTATTTTTTTCGTGTGGTTAGTGCTTAAGGATCTAGGTTTCTTTTGTATAAATGTGCTAAAATGGAAAATTGTACTCATTGTCAGGTTTTTAGATGCTTCTAGTTCTTTGTAATGCACTCTTTATTAATGATATTTGGTAGTTGCTATTTCGTGTGATTACTGTTTCATTTCAGTAGTTATGTTGGATGGTTGGTTTTGATTCTAGTGTTTTGGTATAGTTACAATTCATTTCTGAATTATGCAACACGGATATTATTCGAGGGTGAAGAAACTGACAGTCTGGCAGTTATGAACTGAGTTGTAGAGGAGCTTATTTTTCTGTGTCGTCACTCATCATGTAGGTTGAAACATTTCATTCTTTTCTATAGCGTTTTACTTCATAGTTGCTCATGTTTAGTGGAGTATGCTTTCTCTTTTGACAGTGAAATACTGAAATGTTTCGGTGATATGAAATTTAGAATTGACTAATTGAAATGCTGTTACAAAATTACTAGTCATTATGAGCTCTTAGTCAGAAGTAACTTCACTTTAAGGCACTCCTTCAGGTGTTCGAATTAAACTTGTAGATTGATACAGGAGCCAATCTGATTAGTCTTGTTGGTAATTTACCTGTTAAACTCGGTGGCAATTGGATTTGCGCTTAGTATACTTTGACCTGGGACTTTAATTGTATCAGGAGGTTCTACATTGTTTCTTTGTTTCTCCCTTTATTTCCTAAATAGATCTGCTATGCAGCCTCTTTTAATCCAATTTGAAGAGACGAAAGGAAGATGAGTCATGAAATACAAGGAAGGAAAACATGATGCGTAATTTGTATAATTTTAAGGTTCTTAACATACAACCGATCTCAAATTCTTTATTTCAGACATTTATTGCTTCACTCAGAGGTAAGATGAAATTTGGCATCTCCAGGTGCTAGCTCTCTCTATATATTTTCTGTATCACTAAGGAGCCCTTCATTCAATAGATCTGAATAATTCTCTTTGCCACATTTCTAATTCTAGATTTCAGACATTTATTGCATCTCTGAAATTCATAACAGTTGAAAACCATGAGAACAATAATTTAACCCTACGTCTTCTAGATGTGCAGACTGACCCTTAAATGGATTGTTTACCTGTATCTGCACATTCTCTCTTTCTCCGAGACATCAGTATTTATGGTGAGCATATGTTGCACTGATTATTAATTGACATTTTCCGTATACAGAATTGGACAAAGAAGTTACACTACTGTATGGTTCATTAATAATAAGGGACTATAGCTGCTTCCTTTAGGTTATTCATTGGAGTCAATAATACGAGTCCACTTATCAAACTAAAGGTTTGAGACTGTAGAGTGATTATGAATTTGTTGATCAGTTATTATCAATTTTCATGCCCATGGCCTATGGAGATCCATCTGAGCCAGCATACTTGTTGGACAGTTTTTCTGATGCAGGACACGAAAGGGAAATTCTCTAGGGTTTCAAATTAGGGTTAGGGTTTGATGGAGTTGTAGGAAAC